>JAQJZF010000030.1:72500-75000 GCA_028537955.1 Microtus californicus
GAATTTCATGAAATGCTTTTGTGAGAAACACAGACGTGTTTCTGAGAAAAGAGGATTCGTTGTTTGGGATGTATCAAAGTATCGTTAGAATTGAGACTAGTGTTCGTCTTCCCCTTAGAAGCTTTACTTTGAAAGATAATCTCATTCTTTTGAAAGTGTATGAATTTCATGAAATGCTTTTGTGAGAAACACAAATGTGTTTCTGTGAAAAGAACATTCGTAGTTTGGGTTGTATCAAAGTATTGTTAGAATTGAGAACAGTGTTCCTCTTCTGTTTAGAAGCTTTACTTTGAGAGATATTCACATTCATCTGAAAGTCTATGAATTTCATGAAATGCTTTTGTAAGAAACGTAGACGTGTTTCTGTGAAAAGAAGATTCGTTGTTTGGGATGTATCAAAGTATTGTTAGAATTTAGAACAGTGGTTAGGGTTAGGTTTAGGGTCAGGGTTAGGGTTAGGGTTAGAGTTAGGGTTTAAAGTTAGGGTTAGGGTTAGGGTTAGGGTTGTTTGGGGGTAGGATTAGGTTTAGGGTTAGGGTTAGGGTTAGGGTTAGGGTTAGGTTTAGGTTTAGGGTTAGATAGGGTTAGGGTTAGGGTTAGGGTTAGGGTTAGGGTTAGGGTTAGGGTTAGGGTTAGGGTTAAGTTTAGGGTTAGGGTTAGGGTAAGGGTTAGGGTTAGGGTTAGGGTTAGGGTTAGGGTTAGGGTTAAGGTTAGGGTTAGGGTTAGGGTTAAGTTTAGGGTTAGGGTTAGGGTTAGGGTTAGGGTTAGGGTTAGGGTTAGGGTTAGGGTTAAAGTTAGGGTTAGGGTTAGGGTTAGGGTTAGGGTTTAGGGTTAGTGTTAGGGTTAGGGTTAGGGTTAGGGTTAGGGTTAGGGTTCGGGTAGGGTTAGGGTTAGGGTTAGGGTTAGGGTTAGTGTTTAGGGTTAGGGTTAGGGTTAGGGTTAGGGTTAGGGTTAGGGTTAGGGTTAGGGTTAGGGTTAGGATTTGGTTTAGGGTTATGGTTAGGGTTAGGGTTAGGGTTAGGGTTTAGGGTTAGGGATAAGATTAGGGTTAGGGTTAGGGTTATGGTTAGGGGTTAGGGTTAGGGTTAGGGTTAGGATTAGGGTTAGGCTTAGGCTTAGGGTTAGGGTTAGGGTTAGGGTTAGTGTTGGGTTTAGGGTTAGGGTTACGGTTAGGGTTAGGGTTAGGGTTCGGGTTAGGGTGAGGGTTAGGTTTAGGGTTAGGGTTAGGTTTAGGATTAGGGTTAGGGTTAGGGTTAGGGTTAGGGTTAAAGTTAGGGTTACGGTTAGGGTTAGGGTTAGGGTTAGGGTTAGGGTTAGGATTAGGGTAGGGTTAGGGTTAGGATTAGGGTTCGGGTTGTTAGGGGGGTTAGGGTTAGGGTTAGGGTAAGAGTTAGGGTTAGGGTTAGGGTTAGGGTTAGGGTTAGGGTTAGGGTTAGGGTTAGGGTTTAGGGTTTAGGGTTAGGGTTAGGGTTAGTGTTAAAAATAAAGAATTTAGAACATTGTGCCTCTTCCCCTTAGAAGCTTTACTTTGAAAGATAGTCTCGTTCTTTAGAAAGTGTATGAATTTCATGAAATGTTTTTGTGAGAAACACAGATGTGTTTCTGTGAAAAGAAGATTCGTTGTTTGGGTTGTATCAAAATATTGTTAGAATTGAGAACAGTGTTCCTCTTCTGTTTAGAAGCTTTACTTTGAGAGATATTCACATTCATCTGAAAGTCTATGAATTTCATGAAATGCTTTTGTAAGAAAAAAAGACGTGTTTCTGTGAAAAGAAGAATCGTTGTTTGGGATGTATCAAAGTATTGTTAGAATTTAGAACAGTGGTTAGGGTTAGGTTTAGGGTTAGGGTTAGGGTTAGGGTTAGGGTTAGGTTAGGGTTAGGGTTAGGGTAAGGGTTAGGGTTAGGGTTAGGTTAGGATTAGGGTTAGGGTTAGTGTTAAGGTTAGGGTTAGGGTTAGGGTTAAGGGTTAGGGTTAGGGTTAGGGTTAGGCTTAGGGTTAGGGTTTAGTGTTTAGGGTTAGGGTTAGGGTTAGGGTTAGTGTTAGGGGTAAAAAAAAGAATTTAGAACAGTGTTCCTCTTCCCCTTAGAAGCTTTACTTTGAAAGATAATCTCGTTCTTTTGAAAGTGTATGAATTTCATGAAATGCTTTTGTGAGAAACACAGACGTATTTCTGTGAAAAGAAGATTCGTTGTTTGGTATGTATCAAAGTATGGTTAGAATTGAGCACAGTGTTCCTCTTCCTTTTAGAAGCTTTTCTTTGAAAGATATTCACATTCATCGGAAAGTGTATGAATTTCATGAAATGCTTTTGTGAAAATCTCCCATGTGTTTCTCTAAAAGAAGATTCATTGCTTGGGATATATCAAAGTGTTGTTAGAATTGAGAACAGTGTTCCTCTTCTGTTTAGAAGCTTTATTTTGAGAGATATTCACATTCATCTGAAAGTGTATGAATTTCATGAAATGCTTTTGTAAGAAACGTAGACGTGATTGTGAGA
>JAQJZF010000030.1:97500-102500 GCA_028537955.1 Microtus californicus
AGTGTATGAATTTCATGAAATGCTTTTGTGAGAAACACAGATGTGTTTCTGTGAGAAGAAGATTCGTTGTTTGGGTTGTATCAAAATATTGTTAGAATTGAGAACAGTGTTCCTCTTCTGTTTAGAAGCTTTACTTTGAGAGATATTCACATTCATCTGAAAGTGTATGAATTTCATGAAATGCTTTTGTAAGAAAAAACGACGTGTTTCTGTGAAAAGAAGAATCGTTGTTTGGGATGTATCAAAGTATTGTTAGAATTTAGAACAGTGGTTAGGGTTAAGATTAGGGTTAGGGTCTGGGTTAGGGTTAGGGTTAGGGTTTAGGGATAGGGTTAGGGTTAGGGTTAAAGTTACTATTAGGGTTATGGTTAGGGTTATGGTTTAGGGTTTAGGGTTAGGGTTAGGGTTAGTGTTAGGGGTAAAAAAAAAGAATTTAGAACAGTGTTCCTCTTCCCCTTAGAAGCTTTACTTTGAAAGATAATCTTGTTCTTTTGAAAGTGTATGAATTTAATGAAATGCTTTTGTGAGAAACACAGAAGTGTTTTGGTGAAAATAAGATTCTTTGTTTGCGATGTATCAAAGTATTGTTAGAATTGAGAACAGTGTTCCTCTTCCCCTTAGAAGCTTTACTTTGAATGATAATCTCGTTCTTTTGAGAGTGTATGAATTTCATATAATGCTTTTGTGAGAAACACAGACGTGTTTCTGTGAAAAGAAGAATCGTTGTTTGGGATGTATCAAAGTATGGTTAGAATTGAGAACAGTGTTCCTCTTCCGTTTAGAAGCTTTACTTTGAAAGATATTCACATTCATCTGAAAGTGTATGAATTTCAAGAAATGCTTTTGTAAGAAACTTAGACGTGATTGTGTGAAATGAAGATTCGTTGTGCGGGATGTTTCACAGTATTGTTAGAATTGAGAACAGTGTTCCTCTTCCTTTTAGAAGCTTTACTTTGAAAGATAGTCTCGTTCTTTTGAAAGTGTAAGAATTTAATGAAATGCTTTTGTGAGAAACACAGAGGTGTTTTGGTGAAAAGAAGATTCTTTGTTTGCGATGTATGAAAGTATTGTTAGAATTGAGAACAGTGTTCCTCTTCCCCTTAGAAGCTTTACTTTGAAAGATATTCACCTTCATCTGAAACTGTATGAATTTCATGAAATGCTTTTGTAAGTTCGTAGAAGTGTTTCTGTGAAAAGAAGGTTTGTTGTTTGGGATGTATCAAAGTATTGTTAGAATTTAGAACAGTGGTTAGGGTTAGGATTAGGGTTAGGTTCTGGGTTAGGGTTAGTGTTAGGGTAAGGGTAAGGTTTAGGGTTATGGTTATGGTTAGGGTTAGGGTTAGTGTTAGGGTTAGGGTTAGGTTTAAGGTTAGGGTTAGGGTTAGGGTTAGGGTTAGGATTAGGGTAGGGTTAGGGTTAGGGTTTGGTTTAGGTTTAGGGTTTAGGGTTAGGGTTAAGGTTTAGGGTTAAGGTTAGGGTTAGTTTTAGGGTTAGGGTAAGGGTTAGGGTTAGGGTTAGGGTTAGGGTTAGGGTTAAAAAAAAAAGAATTTAGAACAGTGTTCCTCTTCCCCTTAGAAGCTTTACTTTGAAAGAAAATCTTGTTCTTTTGAAAGTGTATGAATTTAATGAAATGCTTTTGTGAGAAACACAGAAGTGTTTTGGTGAAAAAAAGATTCTTTGTTTGCGATGTATCAAAATATTGTTAGAATTGAGAACAGTGTTCCTCTTCTCTTTAGAATCTTTACCTTGAGAGATATTCACATTCATCTGAAAGTGTATGAATTTCATGAAATGCTTTTGTAAGAAACTTAGACGTGATTGTGTGAAATGAAGATTCGTTGTGCGGGATGTTTCACAGTATTGTTAGAATTGAGAACAGTGTTCCTCTTCCTTTTAGAAGCTTTACTTTGAAAGATAGTCTCGTTCTTTTGAAAGTGTAAGAATTTAATGAAATGCTTTTGTGAGAAACACAGACGTGTTTTGGTGAAAAGAAGATTCTTTGTTTGCGATGTATCAAAGTATTGTTAGAATTGAGAACAGTGTTCCTCTTCCCCTTAGAAGCTTTACTTTGAAAGATATTCACATTCATCTGAAAGTGTATGAATTTCATGAAATGCTTTTGTAAGAAACGTAGACGTGTTTCTGTGAAAAGAAGATTTGTTGTTTGGGATGTATCAAAGTATTGTTAGAATTTAGAACAGTGGTTAGGGTTAGGATTAGGGTTAGGTTCTGGGTTAGGGTTAGTGTTAGGTTAAGGGTAAGGTTTAGGGTTATGGTTATGGTTATCGTTAGGGTTAGGGTTAGGGTTAGGGTTAGGGTTAGGGTTAAGGTTAGGGTTAGGGTTAGGGTTAGAGTTAGGGTTTGGGTTTGGGTTAGGATTAGGGTTAGGGTTAGGGTTAGGATTAGGGTAGGGTTAGGGTTAGGGTTTTGGTTAGTGTTAGGGTTTAGGGTTAGGGCTAGCGTTTAGGGTTAAGGTTAGGGTTAGTTTTAGGGTTAGGGTAAGGGTTAGGGTTAGGGTTAGTGTTAGGGTTAAAAAAAAAGAATTTAGAACAGTGTTCCTCTTCCCCTTAGAAGCTTTACTTTGAAAGATAATCTCGTTCTTTTAAAGGTGTATGAATTTCATGAAATTCTTTTGTGAGAAACATAGAAGTGTTTTGGTGAAAAGAAGATTCTTTGTTTGGGATGTATCAAAGTATTGTTAGAATTTAGAACAGTGGTTAGGGTTAGGTTTAGGGTCAGGGTTAGGGTTAGGGTTAGAGTTAGGGTTTAAAGTTAGGGTTAGGGTTAGGGTTAGGGTTGTTTGGGGGTAGGATTAGGTTTAGGGTTAGGGTTAGGGTTAGGGTTAGGATTAGGTTTAGGGTTAGGGTTAGATAGGGTTAGGGTTAGGGTTAGGGTTAGGGATAGGGTTAGGGTTAGGGTTAGGGTTAGGGTTAGGGTTAGGGTTAGGTTTAGGGTTAGGGTTAGGGTTAAGTTTAGGGTTAGGGTTAGGGTAAGGGTTAGAGTTAGGGTTAGGGTTAGTGTTTGGGTTAGGGTTAGGGTTAGGGTTAAGTTTAGGGTTAGGGTTAGGGTTAGGGTTAAAGTTAGGGTTAGGGTTAGGGTTAGGGTTTAGGGTTAGTGTTATGGTTAGGGTTAGGGTTAGGGTTAGGGTTAGGGTTAGGGTTAGGGTAGGGTTAGGGTTAGGGTTAGGGTTAGGGTTTAGGGTTAGGGTTAGGGTTAGGGTTAGAGTTAGGGTTAGGGATAGGGATTAGGGTTAGTGTTTAGGGTTAGGGTTAGGGTTAGGGGTTAGGGTTAGGGTTTGGGTTAGGGTTAGGATTTGGTTTAGGGTTATTGTTAGGGTTAGGTTTAGGGTTAGGGTTTAGGGTTAGGGATAGGGTTAGGGTTAGGGTTAGGGTTAGGGTTAGGGGTTAGTGTTAGGGTTAGGGTTAGGGTTAGGCTTAGGCTTAGGCTTAGGGTTAGGGTTAGGGTTAGGGTTAGGGTTAGGGTTACGGTTAGGCTTAGGGTTAGGGTTAGGGTTAGGGTTAGGGTTAGGGTTAGGGTTAGGTTTAGGATTAGGGTTAGGGTTAGGGTTAGGGTTAGGGTTAGGGTTAGGGTTAGGGTTAGAGTTAGGGTTACGGTTAGGGTTAGGGTTAGGGTTAGGTTTAGGGTTAGGGTTAGGGTTAGGGTTAGGATTAGGGTATGGTTAGGGTTAGGGTTAGGGTTAGGGTTAGGGTTAGGGTTGTTAGGGGGATTAGGGTTAGGGTTAGGGTAAGAGTTAGGGTTAGGGTTAGGGTTAGGTTTAGGTTTAGGGTTAGGGTTAGGATTAGGGTTTAGGGTTTAGGGTTAGGGTTAGGGTTAGTGTTAAAAATAAAGAATTTAGAACATTGTGCCTCTTCCCCTTAGAAGCTTTACTTTGAAAGATAGTCTCGTTCTTTAGAAAGTGTATGAATTTCATGAAATGCTTTTGTGAGAAACACAGATGTGTTTCTGTGAAAAGAAGATTCGTTGTTTGGGTTGTATCAAAATATTGTTAGAATTGAGAACAGTGTTCCTCTTCTGTTTAGAAGCTTTACTTTGAGAGATATTCACATTCATCTGAAAGTATATGAATTTCATGAAATGCTTTTGTGAAAATCTCCCATGTGTTTCTCTCAAAAGAAGATTCATTGCTTGGGATATATCAAAGTGTTGTTAGAATTGAGAACAGTGTTCCTCTTCTGTTTAGAAGCTTTATTTTGAGAGATATTCACATTCATCTGAAAGTGTATGAATTTCTTGAAATGCTTTTGTAAGAAACGTAGACGTGATTGTGAGAAAAGAAGATTCGTTTTGTGGGATGTTTCACAGTATTGTGAGAATTGTGAACAGTGTTCCTCTTACGTTTTGAAGCTTTACTTTGAAAGATAATCACGTTCATTTGAAAGTGTAAGAATTTAATGAAATGCTTTTATGAGAAACACAGACGTGTTTTGGTGAAAAGAAGATTCTTTGTTTGCGATGTATCAAAGTATTGTTAGAATTGAGAACAGTGTTCCTCTTCCCCTTAGAAGCTTTACTTTGAAAGATATTCACATTCATCTGAAAGTGTATGAATTTCATGAAATGCTTTTGTAAGAAACGTAGACGTGTTTCTGTGAAAAGAAGATTTGTTGTTTGGGATGTATCAAAGTATTGTTAGAATTTAGAACAGTGGTTAGGGTTAGGATTAGGGTTAGGTTCTGGGTTAGGGTTAGTGTTAGGTTAAGGGTAAGGTTTAGGGTTATGGTTATGGTTATCGTTAGGGTTAGGGTTAGGGTTAGGGTTAGGGTTAAGGTTAGGGTTAGGGTTTGGGTTAGGGTTAGGGTTTGGGATTGGGTTAGGATTAGGGTTAGGGTTAGGGTTTGGATTAGGGTAGGGTTAGGGTTAGGGTTTTGGTTAGGGTTAGGGTTTAGTGTTAGGGCTAGGGTTTAGGGTTAAGGTTAGGGTTAGTTTTAGGGTTAGGGTAAGGGTTAGGGTTAGGGTTAGGGTTAGGGTTAGGGTTAAAA
>JAQJZF010000030.1:107500-112500 GCA_028537955.1 Microtus californicus
GATAATCTCGTTCTTTTGAAGGTGTATGAATTTCATGAAATTCTTTTGTGAGAAACATAGAAGTGTTTTGGTGAAAAGAAGATTCTTTGTTTGGGATGTATCAAAGTATTGTTAGAATTGAGAACAGTGTTCCTCTTCCCCTTAGAAGCTTTACTTTGAAAGATAATCTCGTTCTTTTGAGAGTGTATGAATTACATGAAATGCTTTTGTGAGAAACACAGACGTGTTTCTGTGAAAAGAAGAATCGTTGTTTGGGATGTATCAAAGTATGGTTAGAATTGAGAACAGTGTTACTCTTCCTCTTAGAAGGTTTATTTTTAAAGATATTCACATTCATCTGAAAGTGTATGAATTTCATGAAATCCTTTTGTAAAAAACGTACACGTGTTTCTGTGAAAAGAAGATTTGTTGTTCGGGATGTATCAAAGTATTGTTAGAATTTAGAACAGTGGTTAGGGTTAGGATTCGGGTTAGGGTTTGGTTTAGGGTTAGGTTTAGGGTTTAGGGATAGGTTTAGGGTTAGGGTTAAGGTTAGGGTTACGATTAGTGTTAGGGTTAGGGTTTAGGGTTTAGGGTTAGGGTTAGGGTTAGGGTTAGGGTTAAAAAAAAGAATGTAGAACAGTGTTCCTCTTCCCCTTAGAAGCTTTACTTTGAAAGATAATCTCGTTCTTTTGAAAGTGTATGAATTTCATGAAATGCTTTTGTGAGAAACACAGACGTATTTCTGTGTAAAGAAGATTCGTTGTTTGGGATGTATCAAAGTATGGTTAGAATTGAGAACAGTGTTCCTCTTCCGTTTAGAAGCTTTACTTGGAAAGATATTCACATTCATCTGAAAGTGTATGAATTTCATGAAATGCTTTTGTGAGAAACACAGACATGTTTCTGAGAAAAGAGGATTCGTTGTTTGGGATGTATCAAAGTATCGTTAGAATTGAGACTAGTGTTCGTCTTCCCCTTAGAAGCTTTACTTTGAAAGATAATCTCATTCTTTTGAAAGTGTATGAATTTCATGAAATGCTTTTGTGAGAAACACAAATGTGTTTCTGTGAAAAGAACATTCGTAGTATGGGTTGTATCAAAGTATTGTTAGAATTGAGAACAGTGTTCCTCTTCTGTTTAGAAGCTTTACTTTGAGAGATATTCACATTCATCTGAAAGTCTATGAATTTCATGAAATGCTTTTGTAAGAAACGTAGACGTGTTTCTGTGAAAAGAAGATTCGTTGTTTGGGATGTATCAAAGTATTGTTAGAATTTAGAACAGTGGTTAGGGTTAGGTTTAGGGTCAGGGTTAGGGTTAGGGTTAGAGTTAGGGTTTAAAGTTAGGGTTAGGGTTAGGGTTAGGGTTGTTTGGGGGTAGGATTAGGTTTAGGGTTAGGGTTAGGGTTAGGGTTAGGGTTAGGTTTAGGTTTAGGGTTAGATAGGGTTAGGGTTAGGGTTAGGGTTAGGGTTAGGGTTAGGGTTAAGTTTAGGGTTAGGGTTAGGGTAAGGGTTAGGGTTAGGGTTAGGGTTAAGGTTAGGGTTAGGGTTAGGGTTAGGGTTAAGTTTAGGGTTAGGGTTAGGGTTAGGGTTAGGGTTAGTGTTAGGTTTAGGGTTAGGGTTAGGGTTAGGGTTAGGGTTAGGGTTAGGGTTAGGATTTGGTTTAGGGTTATGGTTAGGGTGAGGGTTAGGGTTAGGGTTTAGGGTTAGGGATAAGATTAGGGTTAGGGTTAGGGTTATGGTTAGGGGTTAGGGTTAGGGTTAGGGTTAGGGTTAGGATTAGGGTTAGGCTTAGGCTTAGAGTTAGGGTTAGGGTTAGGGTTAGTGTTAGGTTTAGGGTTAGGGTTACGGTTAGGGTTAGGGTTAGGGTTAGGGTTAGGGTGAGGGTTAGGTTTAGGGTTAGGGTTAGGTTTAGGATTAGGGTTAGGGTTAGGGTTAGGGTTAGGGTTAAAGTTAGGGTTACGGTTAGGGTTAGGGTTAGGGTTAGGTTGAGGGTTAGGTTTAGGGTTAGGATTAGGGTAGGGTTAGGGTTAGGATTAGGGTTAGGGTTGTTAGGGGGGTTAGGGTTAGGGTTAGGGTAAGAGTTAGGGTTAGGGTTAGGGTTAGGTTTAGGGTTAGGGTTAGGGTTAGGGTTTAGGGTTTAGGGTTAGGGTTAGGGTTAGTGTTAAAAATAAAGAATTTAGAACATTGTGCCTCTTCCCCTTAGAAGCTTTACTTTGAAAGATAGTCTCGTTCTTTAGAAAGTGTATGAATTTCATGAAATGTTTTTGTGAGAAACACAGATGTGTTTCTGTGAAAAGAAGATTCGTTGTTTGGGTTGTATCAAAATATTGTTCGAATTGAGAACAGTGTTCCTCTTCTGTTTAGAAGCTTTACTTTGAGAGATATTCACATTCATCTGAAAGTCTATGAATTTCATGAAATGCTTTTGTAAGAAAAAAAGACGTGTTTCTGTGAAAAGAAGAATCGTTGTTTGGGATGTATCAAAGTATTGTTAGAATTTAGAACAGTGGTTAGGGTTAGGTTTAGGGTTAGGGTTAGGGTTAGGGTTAGGGTTAGGTTAGGGTTAGGGTTAGGGTAAGGGTTAGTGTTAGGGTTAGGTTAGGGTTAGGGTTAGGGTTAGTGTTAAGGTTAGGGTTAGGGTTAGGGTTAAGGGTTAGGGTTAGGGTTAGGGTTAGGCTTAGGGTTAGGGTTTAGGGTTTAGGGTTAGGGTTAGGGTTAGGGTTAGTGTTAGGGGTAAAAAAAAAGAATTTAGAACAGTGTTCCTCTTCCCCTTAGAAGCTTTACTTTGAAAGATAATCTCGTTCTTTTGAAAGTGTATGAATTTCATGAAATGCTTTTGTGAGAAACACAGACGTATTTCTGTGAAAAGAAGATTCGTTGTTTGGTATGTATCAAAGTATGGTTAGAATTGAGCACAGTGTTCCTCTTCCTTTTAGAAGCTTTTCTTTGAAAGATATTCACATTCATCGGAAAGTGTATGAATTTCATGAAATGCTTTTGTGAAAATCTCCCATGTGTTTCTCTAAAAGAAGATTCATTGCTTGGGATATATCAAAGTGTTGTTAGAATTGAGAACAGTGTTCCTCTTCTGTTTAGAAGCTTTATTTTGAGAGATATTCACATTCATCTGAAAGTGTATGAATTTCATGAAATGCTTTTGTAAGAAACGTAGACGTGATTGTGAGAAAAGAAGATTCGTTTTGTGGGATGTTTCACAGTATTGTTAGAATTGTGAACAGTGTTCCTCTTACGTTTTGAAGCTTTACTTTGAAAGATAATCCCGTTCATTTGAAAGTGTATGAATTTCATGAAATGCTTTTGTGAGAAACACAGACGTGTTTCTGTGAAAAGAAGATTCGTTGTTTGGGATGTATCAAAGTATCGTTAGAACTGAGAATAGTGTTCCTCTTCCCCTTAGAAGCTTTACTTAGAAAGATAATCTTGTTATTTTGAAAGTGTATGAATTTAATGAAATGCTTTTGTGAGAAACACAGAAGTGTTTTGGTGAAAACAAGATTCTTTGTTTGCGATGTATCAAAGTATTGTTAGAATTGAGAACAGTGTTCCTCTTCCCCTTAGAAGCTTTACTTTGAAAGATAATCTCGTTCTTTTGAGAGTGTATGAATTTCATATAATGCTTTTGTGAGAAACACAGACGTGTTTCTGTGAAAAGAAGAATCGTTGTTTGGGATGTATCAAAGTATGGTTAGAATTGAGAACAGTGTTCCTCTTCCCCTTAGAAGGTTTATTTTTAAAGATATTCACATTCATCTGAAAGTGTATGAATTTCATGAAATCCTTTTGTAAGAAACGTACACGTGTTTCTGTGAAAAGAAGATTTGTTGTTTGGGATGTATCAAAGTATTGTGAGAATTTAGAACAGTGGTTAGGGTTAGGATTCGGGTTAGGGTTTGGGTTAGGGTTAGGTTTAGGGTTTAGGGATAGGTTTAGGGTTAGGGTTAAGGTTAGGGTTACGATTAGTGTTAGGGTTAGGGTTTAGGGTTTAGGGTTAGGGTTAGGGTTAGGGTTAGGGTTAAAAAAAAGAATGTAGAACAGTGTTCCTCTTCCCCTTAGAAGCTTTACTTTGAAAGTTAATCTCGTTCTTTTGAAAGTGTATGAATTTCATGAAATGCTTTTGTGAGAAACACAGACGTATTTCTGTGAAAAGAAGATTGGTTGTTTGGGATGTATCAAAATATGGTTAGAATTGAGAACAGTGTTCCTCTTCCGTTTAGAAGCTTTACTTTGAAAGATATTCACATTCATCTGAAAGTGTATGAATTTCATGAAATGCTTTTGTGAGAAACACAGACGTGTTTCTGAGAAAAGAGGATTCGTTGTTTGGGATGTATAAAAGTATCGTTAGAATTGAGACTAGTGTTCGTCTTCCCCTGAGAAGCTTTACTTAAAAGATATTCTCATTCTTTTGAAAGTGTATGAATTTCATGAAATGCTTTTGTGAGAAACACAAATGTGTTTCTGTGAAAAGAACATTCGTAGTTTGGGTTGTATCAAAGTATTGTTAGAATTGAGAACAGTGTTCCTCTTCTGTTTAGAAGCTTTACTTTGAGAGATATTCACATTCATCTGAAAGTGTATGAATTTCATGAAATGCTTTTGTAAGAAACGTAGACGTGTTTCTGTGAAAAGAAGAATCGTTGTTTGGGATGTATCAAAGTATTGTTAGAATTTAGAACAGTGGTTAGGGTTAGGTTTAGGGTCAGGGTTAGGGTTAGGGTTAGAGTTAGGGTTTAGAGTTAGGGTTAGGGTTAGGGTTGTTTAGGGGTAGGGTTAGGTTTAGGGTTAGGGTTAGGGTTAGGGTTAGGGTTAGGATTAGAGTTAGGGTTAGGGTTAGGGTTAGGGTTAGGTTTAGGTTTAGGTTTATGGTTAGGGTTAGGGTTAGGGTTAGGCTTAGGGTTAGGGTTAGTGTAAGGGTTAGGGTTAGGGTTAGTGTTAGGGTTAGGGTTAGGGTTAGGGTTAAGTTTAGGGTTAGGGTTAGGGTTAGGGTTAGGGTTA
>JAQJZF010000030.1:140000-142500 GCA_028537955.1 Microtus californicus
TGAAAAGAAGAATCGTTGTTTGGGATGTATCAAAGTATTGTTAGAATTTAGAAATGTGGTTAGGGTTAGGATTAGGGTTAGGGTCTGGGTTAGGTTTAGGGTTAGGGTTAGGGTTAGGGTTTAGGGATAGGGTTAGGGTTAGGGTTAAAGTAACGATTAGGGTTAGGGTTAGGGTTATGGTTTAGGGTTTAGGGTTAGGGTTACGGTTAGGGTTAGTGTTAGGGGTAAAAAAAAAGAATTTACAACAGTGTTCCTCTTCCCCTTAGAAGCTTTACTATGAAAGATAATCTCGTACTTTTGAAAGTGTATGAATTTCATGAAATGCTTTTGTGAGAAACACAGATGTATTTCTGTGAAAAGAAGATTTGTTGATTGGGATGTATCAAAGTATGGTTAGAATTGAGCACAGTGTTCCTCTTCCTTTTAGAATCTTTTCTTTGAAAGATATTCACATTCATCGGAAAGTGTATGAATTTCATGAAATGCTTTTGTGAGAATCTCCCATGTGTTCTCTCAAAAGAAGATTCATTGCTTGGGATATATCAAAGTGTTGTTAGAATTGAGAACAGTGTTCCTCTTCTGTTTAGAAGCTTTATTTTGAGAGATATTCACATTCATCTGAAAGTGTATGAATTTCATGAAATGCTTTTGTAAGAAACGTCGACATGATTGTGAGAAAAGAAGATTCGTTTTGTGGGATGTTTCACAGTATTGTTAGAATTGTGAACAGTGTTCCTCTTACGTTTTGAAGCTTTACTTTGAAAGATAATCACGTTCATTTGAAAGTGTATGAATTTCATGAAATGCTTTTGTGAGAAACACAGACGTGTTTCTGTGAAAAGAAGATTTGTTGTTTGGGATGTATCAAAGTATCGTTAGAATTGAGAATAGTGTTCCTCTTCCCCTTAGAAGCTTTACTTTGAAAGATAATCTTGTTCTTTTGAAAGTGTATGAATTTAATGAAATGCTTTTGTGAGAAACACAGAAGTGTTTTGGTGAAAAGAAGATTCTTTGTTTGCGATGTATCAAAGTATTGTTAGAATTGAGAACAGTGTTCCACTTCCCCTTAGAAGATTTACTTTGAAAGATAATCTCGTTCTTTTGAGAGTGTATGAATTTCATATAATGCTTTTGTGAGAAACACAGATGTGTTTCTGTGAAAAGAAGAATCGTTGTTTGGGATGTATCAAAGTATGGTTAGAATTGAGAACAGTGTTCCTCTTCCATTTAGAAGCTTTACTTTGAAAGATATTCACATTCATCTGAAAGTGTATGAATTTCATGAAATGCTTTTGTAAGAAAATCAGACGTGATTGTGTGAAATGAAGATTCGTTGTGCGGGATGTTTCACAGTATTGTTAGAATTGAGAACAGTGTTCCTCTTCCT
The DNA here is from genome assembly GCA_028537955.1 of Microtus californicus. Taxonomy (NCBI): domain Eukaryota; kingdom Metazoa; phylum Chordata; class Mammalia; order Rodentia; family Cricetidae; genus Microtus; species Microtus californicus. Next base: position 141,388 of record JAQJZF010000030.1, read on the forward strand.
TTTAGAAGCTTTACTTTGAAAGATAGTCTCGTTCTTTTGAAAGTATAAGAATTTAATGAAATGCTTTTGTGAGAAACACAGAGGTGTTTTGGTGAAAAGAAGATTCTTTGTTTGCGATGTATCAAAGTATTGTTAGAATTGAGAACAGTGTTCCTCTTCTGTTTAGAAGCTTTACTTTGAAAGATATTCACATTCATCTGAAAGTGTATGAATTTCATGAAATGCTTTTGTAAGAAACGTAGACGTGTTTCTGTGAAAAGAAGATTTGTTGTTTGGGATGTATCAAAGTATTGTTAGAATTTAGAACAGTGGTTAGGGTTAGGATTAGGGTTAGGTTCTGGGTTAGGGTTAGTGTTAGGGTAAGGGTAAGGTTTAGGGTTATGGTTATGGTTATCGTTAGGGTTAGGGTTAGGGTTAGGGTTAGGGTTAGGGTTAGGGTTAGGGTTAGGGTTTGGGTTAGGTTTAGGGTTAGGGTTAGGGTTAGGATTAGGGTAGGGTTAGGGTTAGGGTTTTGGTTAGGGTTAGGGTTTAGGGTTAGGGTTAGGGTTTAGGGTTAAGGTTAGGGTTAGATTTAGGGTTAGGGTAAGGGTTAGGGTTAGGGTTAGGGTTAGGGTTAGGGTTAGGGTTAAAAAAAAGAATTTAGAACAGTGTTCCTCTTCCCCTTAGAAGCTTTACTTTGAAAGATAATCTCGTTCTTTTGAAGGTGTATGAATTTCATGAAATTCTTTTGTGAGAAACATAGAAGTGTTTTGGTGAAAAGAAGATTCTTTGTTTGGGATGTATCAAAGTATTGTTAGAATTGAGAACAGTGTTCCTCTTCCCCTTAGAAGCTTTACTTTGAAAGATAATCTCGTTCTTTTGAGAGTGTATGAATTTCATGAAATGCTTTTGTGAGAAACACAGACGTGTTTCTGTGAAAAGAAGAATCGTTGTTTGGGATGTATCAAAGTATGGTTAGAATTGAGAACAGTGTTCCTCTTCCCCTTAGAAGGTTTATTTTTAAAGATATTCACATTCATCTGAAAGTGTATGAATTTCATGAAATGCTTTTGTAAGAAACGTAGACGTGATTGTGAGAAAAGAAGATTCGTTTTGTGGGATGTTTCACAGTAT
>JAQJZF010000030.1:147500-150000 GCA_028537955.1 Microtus californicus
GGTTTAGGGTTAGGGATAAGATTAGGGTTAGGGTTAGGGTTATGGTTAGGGGTTAGGGTTAGGGTTAGGGTTAGGATTAGGGTTAGGCTTAGGCTTAGAGTTAGGGTTAGGGTTAGTGTTAGGTTTAGGGTTAGGGTTACGGTTAGGGTTAGGGTTAGGGTTAGGGTTAGGGTGAGGGTTAGGTTTAGGGTTAGGGTTAGGTTTAGGATTAGGGTTAGGGTTTGGGTTAGGGTTAGGGTTAAAGTTAGGGTTACGGTTAGGGTTAGGGTTAGGGTTAGGTTTAGGGTTAGGGTTAGGGTTAGGATTAGGGTAGGGTTAGGGTTAGGATTAGGGTTAGGGTTGTTAGGGGGGTTAGGGTTAGGGTTAGGGTAAGAGTTAGGGTTAGGGTTAGGGTTAGGTTTAGGGTTAGGGTTAGGGTTAGGGTTTAGGGTTTAGGGTTAGGGTTAGGGTTAGTGTTAAAAATAAAGAATTTAGAACATTGTGCCTCTTCCCCTTAGAAGCTTTACTTTGAAAGATAGTCTCGTTCTTTAGAAAGTGTATGAATTTCATGAAATGTTTTTGTGAGAAACACAGATGTGTTTCTGTGAAAAGAAGATTCGTTGTTTGGGTTGTATCAAAATGTTGTTAGAATTGAGAACAGTGTTCCTCTTCTGTTTAGAAGCTTTACTTTGAGAGATATTCACATTCATCTGAAAGTCTATGAATTTCATGAAATGCTTTTGTAAGAAAAAAAGACGTGTTTCTGTGAAAAGAAGAATCGTTGTTTGGGATGTATCAAAGTATTGTTAGAAGTTAGAACAGTGGTTAGGGTTAGGTTTAGGGTTAGGGTTAGGGTTAGGGTTAGGGTTAGGTTAGGGTTAGGGTTAGGGTAAGGGTTAGGGTTAGGGTTAGGTTAGGATTAGGGTTAGGGTTAGTGTTAAGGTTAGGGTTAGGGTTAGGGTTAAGGGTTAGGGTTAGGGTTAGGGTTAGGCTTAGGGTTAGGGTTTAGGGTTTAGGGTTAGGGTTAGGGTTAGGGTTAGTGTTAGGGGTAAAAAAAAAGAATTTAGAACAGTGTTCCTCTTCCCCTTAGAAGCTTTACTTTGAAAGATAATCTCGTTCTTTTGAAAGTGTATGAATTTCATGAAATGCTTTTGTGAGAAACACAGACGTATTTCTGTGAAAAGAAGATTCGTTGTTTGGTATGTATCAAAGTATGGTTAGATTTGAGCACAGTGTTCCTCTTCCTTTTAGAAGCTTTTCTTTGAAAGATATTCACATTCATCGGAAAGTGTATGAATTTCATGAAATGCTTTTGTGAAAATCTCCCATGTGTTTCTCTAAAAGAAGATTCATTGCTTGGGATATATCAAAGTGTTGTTAGAATTGAGAACAGTGTTCCTCTTCTGTTTAGAAGCTTTATTTTGAGAGATATTCACATTCATCTGAAAGTGTATGAATTTCATGAAATGCTTTTGTAAGAAACGTAGACGTGATTGTGAGAAAAGAAGATTCGTTTTGTGGGATGTTTCACAGTATTGTTAGAATTGTGAACAGTGTTCCTCTTACGTTTTGAAGCTTTACTTTGAAAGATAATCCCGTTCATTTGAAAGTGTATGAATTTCATGAAATGCTTTTGTGAGAAACACAGACGTGTTTCTGTGAAAAGAAGATTCGTTGTTTGGGATGTATCAAAGTATCGTTAGAACTGAGAATAGTGTTCCTCTTCCCCTTAGAAGCTTTACTTAGAAAGATAATCTTGTTATTTTGAAAGTGTATGAATTTAATGAAATGCTTTTGTGAGAAACACAGAAGTGTTTTGGTGAAAACAAGATTCTTTGTTTGCGATGTATCAAAGTATTGTTAGAATTGAGAACAGTGTTCCTCTTCCCCTTAGAAGCTTTACTTTGAAAGATAATCTCGTTCTTTTGAGAGTGTATGAATTTCATATAATGCTTTTGTGAGAAACACAGACGTGTTTCTGTGAAAAGAAGAATCGTTGTTTGGGATGTATCAAAGTATGGTTAGAATTGAGAACAGTGTTCCTCTTCCCCTTAGAAGGTTTATTTTTAAAGATATTCACATTCATCTGAAAGTGTATGAATTTCATGAAATCCTTTTGTAAGAAACGTACACGTGTTTCTGTGAAAAGAAGATTTGTTGTTTGGGATGTATCAAAGTATTGTGAGAATTTAGAACAGTGGTTAGGGTTAGGATTCGGGTTAGGTTTTGGGTTAGGGTTAGGTTTAGGGTTTAGGGATAGGTTTAGGGTTAGGGTTAAGGTTAGGGTTACGATTAGTGTTAGGGTTAGGGTTTAGGGTTTAGGGTTAGGGTTAGGGTTAGGGTTAGGGTTAAAAAAAAGAATGTAGAACAGTGTTCCTCTTCCCCTTAGAAGCTTTACTTTGAAAGTTAATCTCGTTCTTTTGAAAGTGTATGAATTTCATGAAATGCTTTTGTGAGAAACACAGACGTATTTCTGTGAAAAGAAGATTGGTTGTTTGGGATGTATCAAAATATGGTTAGA
>JAQJZF010000030.1:165000-180000 GCA_028537955.1 Microtus californicus
TTAGGGTTAGGGTTAAAAAAAAGAATGTAGAACAGTGTTCCTCTTCCCCTTAGAAGCTTTACTTTGAAAGATAATCTCGTTCTTTTGAAAGTGTATGAATTTCATGAAATGCTTTTGTGAGAAACACAGACGTATTTCTGTGAAAAGAAGATTCGTTGTTTGGGATGTATCAAAGTATGGTTAGAATTGAGAACAGTGTTCCTCTTCCGTTTAGAAGCTTTACTTGGAAAGATATTCACATTCATCTGAAAGTGTATGAATTTCATGAAATGCTTTTGTGAGAAACACAGACATGTTTCTGAGAAAAGAGGATTCGTTGTTTGGGATGTATCAAAGTATCGTTAGAATTGAGACTAGTGTTCGTCTTCCCCTTAGAAGCTTTACTTTGAAAGATAATCTCATTCTTTTGAAAGTGTATGAATTTCATGAAATGCTTTTGTGAGAAACACAAATGTGTTTCTGTGAAAAGAACATTCGTAGTTTGGGTTGTATCAAAGTATTGTTAGAATTGAGAACAGTGTTCCTCTTCTGTTTAGAAGCTTTACTTTGAGAGATATTCACATTCATCTGAAAGTCTATGAATTTCATGAAATGCTTTTGTAAGAAACGTAGACGTGTTTCTGTGAAAAGAAGATTCGTTGTTTGGGATGTATCAAAGTATTGTTAGAATTTAGAACAGTGGTTAGGGTTAGGTTTAGGGTCAGGGTTAGGATTAGGGTTAGAGTTAGGGTTTAAAGTTAGGGTTAGGGTTAGGGTTAGGGTTGTTTGGGGGTAGGATTAGGTTTAGGGTTAGGGTTAGGGTTAGGGTTAGGGTTAGGTTTAGGTTTAGGGTTAGATAGGGTTAGGGTTAGGGTTAGGGTTAGGGTTAGGGTTAAGTTTAGGGTTAGGGTTAGGGTTAGGATTAGGTTTAGGGTTAGGGTTAGGGGTTAGGGTTAGGGTTAGGGTTAGGGTTAGGATTTGGTTTAGGGTTATGGTTAGGGTTAGGGTTAGGGTTAGGGTTTATGGTTAGGGATAGGGTTAGGGTTAGGGTTAGGGTTAGGGGTTAGGGTTAGGGTTAGTGTTAGGGTTAGGCTTAGGCTTAGAGTTAGGGTTAGGGTTAGGGTTAGGTTTAGGGTTAGGGTTACGGTTAGGGTTACGGTTAGGGTTAGGGTTAGGGTTAGGGTTAGGGTTAGGGTTAGGTTTAGGTTTAGGATTAGGGTTAGGGTTAGGGTTAGTGTTAGGGTTAGGGTTAGGGTTAGAGTTAGGGTTACGGTTAGGGTTAGGGTTAGGGTAAGGTTTAGGGTTAGGGTTAGGGTAAGGGTTAGGGTTAGGATTAGGGTAGGGTTAGGGTTAGGGTTAGGGTTAGGGTTAGGGTTGTTAGGGGGGTTAGGGTTAGGGTTAGGGTAAGAGTTAGGGTTAGCGTTAGGGTTAGGTTTAGGGATAGGGTTAGGGTTAGGGTTAGGGTTTAGGGTTTAGGGTTAGGGTTAGGGTTAGTGTTAAAAATAAAGAATTTAGAACATTGTGCCTCTTCCCCTTAGAAGCTTTACTTTGAAAGATAGTCTCGTTCTTTAGAAAGTGTATGAATTTCATGAAATGCTTTTGTGAGAAACACAGATGTGTTTCTGTGAAAAGAAGATTCGTTGTTTGGGTTGTATCAAAATATTGTTAGAATTGAAAACAGTGTTCCTCTTCTGTTTAGAAGCTTTACTTTGAGAGATATTCACATTCATCTGAAAGTGTATGAATTTCATGAAATGCTTTTGTAAGAAAAAAAGACGTGTTTCTGTGAAAAGAAGAATAGTTGTTTGGGATGTATCAAAGTATTGTTAGAATTTAGAACAGTGGTTAGGGTTAGGTTTAGGGTTAGGGTTAGGGTTAGGGTTAGGTTAGGGTTAGGGTTAGGGTAAGGGTTAGGGTTAGGGTTAGGTTAGGGTTAGGGTTAGGGTTAGAGTTAGTGTTAGGGTTAGGGTTAGGGTTAGGGTTTAGGGTTAGGGTTAGGGTTAGGGTTAGGGTTTAGGTATAGGGTTAGGGTTAGGGTTAAAGTTACGATTAGGGTTAGGGTTAGGGTTATGGTTTAGGGTTTAGGGTTAAGGTTAGGGTTAGGGTTAGGGTTAAAAAAAAAGAATTTAGAACAGTGTTCCTCTTCCCCTTTGAAACTTTACTTTGAAAGATAATCTCGTTCTTTTGAAGGTGTATGAATTTCATGAAATTCTTTTGTGAGAAACATAGAAGTGTTTTGGTGAAAAGAAGATTCTTTGTTTGGGATGTATCAAAGTATTGTTAGAATTGAGAACAGTGTTCCTCTTCCCCTTAGAAGCTTTACTTTGAAAGATAATCTCGTTCTTTTGAGAGTGTATGAATTTCATGAAATGCTTTTGTGAGAAACACAGACGTGTTTCTGTGAAAAGAAGAATCGTTGTTTGGGATGTATCAAAGTATGGTTAGAATTGAGAACAGTGTTACTCTTCCTCTTAGAAGGTTTATTTTTAAAGATATTCACATTCATCTGAAAGTGTATGAATTTCATGAAATCCTTTTGTAAAAATCGTACACGTGTTTCTGTGAAAAGAAGATTTGTTGTTCGGGATGTATCAAAGTATTGTTAAAATTTAGAACAGTGGTTAGGGTTAGGATTCGGGTTAGGGTTTGGTTTAGGGTTAGGTTTAGGGTTTAGGGATAGGTTTAGGGTTAGGGTTAAGGTTAGGGTTACGATTAGTGTTAGGGTTAGGGTTTAGTGTTTAGGGTTAGGGTTAGGGTTAGGGTTAAAAAAAAGAATGTAGAACAGTGTTCCTCTTCCCCTTAGAAGCTTTACTTTGAAAGATAATCTCGTTCTTTTGAAAGTGTATGAATTTCATGAAATGCTTTTGTGAGAAACACAGACGTATTTCTGTGAAAAGAAGATTCGTTGTTTGGGATGTATCAAAGTATGGTTAGAATTGAGAACAGTGTTCCTCTTCCGTTTAGAAGCTTTACTTGGAAAGATATTCACATTCATCTGAAAGTGTATGAATTTCATGAAATGCTTTTGTGAGAAACACAGACATGTTTCTGAGAAAAGAGGATTCGTTGTTTGGGATGTATCAAAGTATCGTTAGAATTGAGACTAGTGTTCGTCTTCCCCTTAGAAGCTTTACTTTGAAAGATAATCTCATTCTTTTGAAAGTGTATGAATTTCATGAAATGCTTTTGTGAGAAACACAAATGTGTTTCTGTGAAAAGAACATTCGTAGTTTGGGTTGTATCAAAGTATTGTTAGAATTGAGAACAGTGTTCCTCTTCTGTTTAGAAGCTTTACTTTGAGAGATATTCACATTCATCTGAAAGTCTATGAATTTCATGAAATGCTTTTGTAAGAAACGTAGACGTGTTTCTGTGAAAAGAAGATTCGTTGTTTGGGATGTATCAAAGTATTGTTAGAATTTAGAACAGTGGTTAGGGTTAGGTTTAGGGTCAGGGTTAGGGTTAGGGTTAGAGTTAGGGTTTAAAGTTAGGGTTAGGGTTAGGGTTAGGGTTGTTTGGGGGTAGGATTAGGTTTAGGGTTAGGGTTAGGGTTAGGGTTAGGGTTAGGTTTAGGTTTAGGGTTAGATAGGGTTAGGGTTAGGGTTAGGGTTAGGGTTAGGGTTAGGGTTAAGTTTAGGGTTAGGGTTAGGGTAAGGGTTAGGGTTAGGGTTAGGGTTAGGGTTAGGGTTAGGGTTAAGGTTAGGGTTAGGGTTAGGGTTAGGGTTAAGTTTAGGGTTAGGGTTAGGGTTAGGGTTAGGGTTAGTGTTAGGTTTAGGGTTAGGGTTAGGGTTAGGGTTAGGGTTAGGGTTAGGGTTAGGGTTAGGATTTGGTTTAGGGTTATGGTTAGGGTGAGGGTTAGGGTTAGGGTTTAGGATTAGGGATAAGATTAGGGTTAGGGTTAGGGTTATGGTTAGGGGTTAGGGTTAGGGTTAGGGTTAGGATTAGGGTTAGGCTTAGGCTTAGAGTTAGGGTTAGGGTTAGGGTTAGTGTTAGGTTTAGGGTTAGGGTTACGGTTAGGGTTAGGGTTAGGGTTAGGGTTAGGGTGAGGGTTAGGTTTAGGGTTAGGGTTAGGTTTAGGATTAGGGTTAGGGTTAGGGTTAGGGTTAGGGTTAAAGTTAGGGTTACGGTTAGGGTTAGGGTTAGGGTTAGGTTGAGGGTTAGGGTTAGGGTTAGGATTAGGGTAGGGTTAGGGTTAGGATTAGGGTTAGGGTTGTTAGGGGGGTTAGGGTTAGGGTTAGGGTAAGAGTTAGGGTTAGGGTTAGGGTTAGGTTTAGGGTTAGGGTTAGGGTTAGGGTTTAGGGTTTAGGGTTAGGGTTAGGGTTAGTGTTAAAAATAAAGAATTTAGAACATTGTGCCTCGTCCCCTTAGAAGCTTTACTTTGAAAGATAGTCTCGTTCTTTAGAAAGTGTATGAATTTCATGAAATGCTTTTGTGAGAAACACAGATGTGTTTCTGTGAAAAGAAGATTCGTTGTTTGGGTTGTATCAAAATATTGTTAGAATTGAAAACAGTGTTCCTCTTCTGTTTAGAAGCTTTACTTTGAGAGATATTCACATTCATCTGAAAGTGTATGAATTTCATGAAATGCTTTTGTAAGAAAAAAAGACGTGTTTCTGTGAAAAGAAGAATAGTTGTTTGGGATGTATCAAAGTATTGTTAGAATTTAGAACAGTGGTTAGGGTTAGGTTTAGGGTTAGGGTTAGGGTTAGGGTTAGGTTAGGGTTAGGGTTAGGGTAAGGGTTAGGGTTAGGGTTAGGTTAGGGTTAGGGTTAGGGTTAGAGTTAGTGTTAGGGTTAGGGTTAGGGTTAGGGTTTAGGGTTAGGGTTAGGGTTAGGGTTTAGGTATAGGGTTAGGGTTAGGGTTAAAGTTACGATTAGGGTTAGGGTTAGGGTTATGGTTTAGGGTTTAGGGTTAAGGTTAGGGTTAGGGTTAGGGTTAAAAAAAAAGAATTTAGAACAGTGTTCCTCTTCCCCTTTGAAACTTTACTTTGAAAGATAATCTCGTTCTTTTGAAGGTGTATGAATTTCATGAAATTCTTTTGTGAGAAACATAGAAGTGTTTTGGTGAAAAGAAGATTCTTTGTTTGGGATGTATCAAAGTATTGTTAGAATTGAGAACAGTGTTCCTCTTCCCCTTAGAAGCTTTACTTTGAAAGATAATCTCGTTCTTTTGAGAGTGTATGAATTTCATGAAATGCTTTTGTGAGAAACACAGACGTGTTTCTGTGAAAAGAAGAATCGTTGTTTGGGATGTATCAAAGTATGGTTAGAATTGAGAACAGTGTTACTCTTCCTCTTAGAAGGTTTATTTTTAAAGATATTCACATTCATCTGAAAGTGTATGAATTTCATGAAATCCTTTTGTAAAAAACGTACACGTGTTTCTGTGAAAAGAAGATTTGTTGTTCGGGATGTATCAAAGTATTGTTAGAATTTAGAACAGTGGTTAGGGTTAGGATTCGGGTTAGGGTTTGGTTTAGGGTTAGGTTTAGGGTTTAGGGATAGGTTTAGGGTTACGGTTAAGGTTAGGGTTACGATTAGTGTTAGGGTTAGGGTTTAGGGTTTAGGGTTAGGGTTAGGGTTAGGGTTAGGGTTAAAAAAAAGAATGTAGAACAGTGTTCCTCTTCCCCTTAGAAGCTTTACTTTGAAAGATAATCTCGTTCTTTTGAAAGTGTATGAATTTCATGAAATGCTTTTGTGAGAAACACAGACGTATTTCTGTGAAAAGAAGATTCGTTGTTTGGGATGTATCAAAGTATGGTTAGAATTGAGAACAGTGTTCCTCTTCCGTTTAGAAGCTTTACTTGGAAAGATATTCACATTCATCTGAAAGTGTATGAATTTCATGAAATGCTTTTGTGAGAAACACAGACATGTTTCTGAGAAAAGAGGATTCGTTGTTTGGGATGTATCAAAGTATCGTTAGAATTGAGACTAGTGTTCGTCTTCCCCTTAGAAGCTTTACTTTGAAAGATAATCTCATTCTTTTGAAAGTGTATGAATTTCATGAAATGCTTTTGTGAGAAACACAAATGTGTTTCTGTGAAAAGAACATTCGTAGTTTGGGTTGTATCAAAGTATTGTTAGAATTGAGAACAGTGTTCCTCTTCTGTTTAGAAGCTTTACTTTGAGAGATATTCACATTCATCTGAAAGTCTATGAATTTCATGAAATGCTTTTGTAAGAAACGTAGACGTGTTTCTGTGAAAAGAAGATTCGTTGTTTGGGATGTATCAAAGTATGGTTAGAATTGAGAACAGTGTTCCTCTTCCTTTTAGAAGCTTTACTTTGAAAGATAGTCTCGTTCATTTGAAAGTGTAAGAATTTAATGAAATGCTTTTGTGAGAAACACAGACGTGTTTTGGTGAAAAGAAGATTCTTTGTTTGCGATGTATCAAAGTATTGTTAGAATTGAGAACAGTGTTCCTCTTCCTCTTAGAAGCTTTACTTTGAAAGATATTCACATTCATCTGAAAGTGTATGAATTTCATGAAATGCTTTTGTAAGAAACGTAGACGTGTTTCTGTGAAAAGAAGATTGGTTGTTTGGGATGTATCAAAGTATTGTTAGAATTTAGAACAGTGGTTAGGGTTAGGATTAGGGTTAGGTTCTGAGTTAGGGTTAGTGTTAGGGTAAGGGTAAGGTTTAGGGTTATGGTTATGGTTATCGTTAGGGTTAGGGTTAGGGTTAGGGTTAGGGTTAAGGTTAGGGTTAGGGTTAGGGTTAGGTTTTAGGGTTAGTGTTAGGGTTAGGGTTAGGGTTAGAATTAGGGTTAGGGTTAGGGTTAGGGTAGGGTTAGGGTTAGGGTTAGGGTTTCGGGTTAGGGTTAGGGTTAGGGTTAGAGTTAGGGTTAGGGATAGGGATTAGGGTTAGTGTTTAGGGTTAGGGTTAGGGTAAGGATTAGGTTTAGGGTTAGGGTTAGGGGTTAGGGTTAGGGTTAGGGTTAGGGTTAGGATTTGGTTTAGGGTTATGGTTAGGGTTAGGGTTAGGGTTAGGGTTTATGGTTAGGGATAGGGTTAGGGTTTGGGTTAGGGTTAGGGTTAGGGGTTAGGGTTAGGGTTAGTGTTAGGGTTAGGCTTAGGCTTAGAGTTAGGGTTAGGGTTAGGGTTAGGTTTAGGGTTAGGGTTACGGTTAGGGTTACGGTTAGGGTTAGGGTTAGGGTTAGGGTTAGGGTTAGGGTTAGGGTTAGGTTTAGGTTTAGGATTAGGGTTAGGGTTAGGGTTAGTGTTAGGGTTAGGGTTAGGGTTAGAGTTAGGGTTACGGTTAGGGTTAGGGTTAGGGTAAGGTTTAGGGTTAGGGTTAGGGTAAGGGTTAGGGTTAGGATTAGGGTAGGGTTAGGGTTAGGGTTAGGGTTAGGGTTGTTAGGGGGGTTAGGGTTAGGGTTAGGGTAAGAGTTAGGGTTAGCGTTAGGGTTAGGTTTAGGGATAGGGTTAGGGTTAGGGTTAGGGTTTAGGGTTTAGGGTTAGGGTTAGGGTTAGTGTTAAAAATAAAGAATTTAGAACATTGTGCCTCTTCCCCTTAGAAGCTTTACTTTGAAAGATAGTCTCGTTCTTTAGAAAGTGTATGAATTTCATGAAATGCTTTTGTGAGAAACACAGATGTGTTTCTGTGAAAAGAAGATTCGTTGTTTGGGTTGTATCAAAATATTGTTAGAATTGAAAACAGTGTTCCTCTTCTGTTTAGAAGCTTTACTTTGAGAGATATTCACATTCATCTGAAAGTGTATGAATTTCATGAAATGCTTTTGTAAGAAAAAAAGACGTGTTTCTGTGAAAAGAAGAATAGTTGTTTGGGATGTATCAAAGTATTGTTAGAATTTAGAACAGTGGTTAGGGTTAGGTTTAGGGTTAGGGTTAGGGTTAGGGTTAGGTTAGGGTTAGGGTTAGGGTAAGGGTTAGGGTTAGGGTTAGGTTAGGGTTAGGGTTAGGGTTAGAGTTAGTGTTAGGGTTAGGGTTAGGGTTAGGGTTTAGGGTTAGGGTTAGGGTTAGGGTTAGGGTTTAGGTATAGGGTTAGGGTTAGGGTTAAAGTTACGATTAGGGTTAGGGTTAGGGTTATGGTTTAGGGTTTAGGGTTAAGGTTAGGGTTAGGGTTAGGGTTAAAAAAAAAGAATTTAGAACAGTGTTCCTCTTCCCCTTTGAAACTTTACTTTGAAAGATAATCTCGTTCTTTTGAAGGTGTATGAATTTCATGAAATTCTTTTGTGAGAAACATAGAAGTGTTTTGGTGAAAAGAAGATTCTTTGTTTGGGATGTATCAAAGTATTGTTAGAATTGAGAACAGTGTTCCTCTTCCCCTTAGAAGCTTTACTTTGAAAGATAATCTCGTTCTTTTGAGAGTGTATGAATTTCATGAAATGCTTTTGTGAGAAACACAGACGTGTTTCTGTGAAAAGAAGAATCGTTGTTTGGGATGTATCAAAGTATGGTTAGAATTGAGAACAGTGTTACTCTTCCTCTTAGAAGGTTTATTTTTAAAGATATTCACATTCATCTGAAAGTGTATGAATTTCATGAAATCCTTTTGTAAAAAACGTACACGTGTTTCTGTGAAAAGAAGATTTGTTGTTCGGGATGTATCAAAGTATTGTTAGAATTTAGAACAGTGGTTAGGGTTAGGATTCGGGTTAGGGTTTGGTTTAGGGTTAGGTTTAGGGTTTAGGGATAGGTTTAGGGTTAGGGTTAAGGTTAGGGTTACGATTAGTGTTAGGGTTAGGGTTTAGGGTTTAGGGTTAGGGTTAGGGTTAGGGTTAGGGTTAAAAAAAAGAATGTAGAACAGTGTTCCTCTTCCCCTTAGAAGCTTTACTTTGAAAGATAATCTCGTTCTTTTGAAAGTGTATGAATTTCATGAAATGCTTTTGTGAGAAACACAGACGTATTTCTGTGAAAAGAAGATTCGTTGTTTGGGATGTATCAAAGTATGGTTAGAATTGAGAACAGTGTTCCTCTTCCGTTTAGAAGCTTTACTTGGAAAGATATTCACATTCATCTGAAAGTGTATGAATTTCATGAAATGCTTTTGTGAGAAACACAGACATGTTTCTGAGAAAAGAGGATTCGTTGTTTGGGATGTATCAAAGTATCGTTAGAATTGAGACTAGTGTTCGTCTTCCCCTTAGAAGCTTTACTTTGAAAGATAATCTCATTCTTTTGAAAGTGTATGAATTTCATGAAATGCTTTTGTGAGAAACACAAATGTGTTTCTGTGAAAAGAACATTCGTAGTTTGGGTTGTATCAAAGTATTGTTAGAATTGAGAACAGTGTTCCTCTTCTGTTTAGAAGCTTTACTTTGAGAGATATTCACATTCATCTGAAAGTCTATGAATTTCATGAAATGCTTTTGTAAGAAACGTAGACGTGTTTCTGTGAAAAGAAGATTCGTTGTTTGGGATGTATCAAAGTATTGTTAGAATTTAGAACAGTGGTTAGGGTTAGGTTTAGGGTCAGGGTTAGGATTAGGGTTAGAGTTAGGGTTTAAAGTTAGGGTTAGGGTTAGGGTTAGGGTTGTTTGGGGGTAGGATTAGGTTTAGGGTTAGGGTTAGGGTTAGGGTTAGGGTTAGGTTTAGGTTTAGGGTTAGATAGGGTTAGGGTTAGGGTTAGGGTTAGGGTTAGGGTTAAGTTTAGGGTTAGGGTTAGGGTTAGGATTAGGTTTAGGGTTAGGGTTAGGGGTTAGGGTTAGGGTTAGGGTTAGGGTTAGGATTTGGTTTAGGGTTATGGTTAGGGTTAGGGTTAGGGTTAGGGTTTATGGTTAGGGATAGGGTTAGGGTTAGGGTTAGGGTTAGGGGTTAGGGTTAGGGTTAGTGTTAGGGTTAGGCTTAGGCTTAGAGTTAGGGTTAGGGTTAGGGTTAGGTTTAGGGTTAGGGTTACGGTTAGGGTTACGGTTAGGGTTAGGGTTAGGGTTAGGGTTAGGGTTAGGGTTAGGTTTAGGTTTAGGATTAGGGTTAGGGTTAGGGTTAGTGTTAGGGTTAGGGTTAGGGTTAGAGTTAGGGTTACGGTTAGGGTTAGGGTTAGGGTAAGGTTTAGGGTTAGGGTTAGGGTAAGGGTTAGGGTTAGGATTAGGGTAGGGTTAGGGTTAGGGTTAGGGTTAGGGTTGTTAGGGGGGTTAGGGTTAGGGTTAGGGTAAGAGTTAGGGTTAGCGTTAGGGTTAGGTTTAGGGATAGGGTTAGGGTTAGGGTTAGGGTTTAGGGTTTAGGGTTAGGGTTAGGGTTAGTGTTAAAAATAAAGAATTTAGAACATTGTGCCTCTTCCCCTTAGAAGCTTTACTTTGAAAGATAGTCTCGTTCTTTAGAAAGTGTATGAATTTCATGAAATGCTTTTGTGAGAAACACAGATGTGTTTCTGTGAAAAGATGATTCGTTGTTTGGGTTGTATCAAAATATTGTTAGAATTGAAAACAGTGTTCCTCTTCTGTTTAGAAGCTTTACTTTGAGAGATATTCACATTCATCTGAAAGTGTATGAATTTCATGAAATGCTTTTGTAAGAAAAAAAGACGTGTTTCTGTGAAAAGAAGAATAGTTGTTTGGGATGTATCAAAGTATTGTTAGAATTTAGAACAGTGGTTAGGGTTAGGTTTAGGGTTAGGGTTAGGGTTAGGGTTAGGTTAGGGTTAGGGTTAGGGTAAGGGTTAGGGTTAGGGTTAGGTTAGGGTTAGGGTTAGGGTTAGAGTTAGTGTTAGGGTTAGGGTTAGGGTTAGGGTTTAGGGTTAGGGTTAGGGTTAGGGTTAGGGTTTAGGTATAGGGTTAGGGTTAGGGTTAAAGTTACGATTAGGGTTAGGGTTAGGGTTATGGTTTAGGGTTTAGGGTTAAGGTTAGGGTTAGGGTTAGGGTTAAAAAAAAAGAATTTAGAACAGTGTTCCTCTTCCCCTTTGAAACTTTACTTTGAAAGATAATCTCGTTCTTTTGAAGGTGTATGAATTTCATGAAATTCTTTTGTGAGAAACATAGAAGTGTTTTGGTGAAAAGAAGATTCTTTGTTTGGGATGTATCAAAGTATTGTTAGAATTGAGAACAGTGTTCCTCTTCCCCTTAGAAGCTTTACTTTGAAAGATAATCTCGTTCTTTTGAGAGTGTATGAATTTCATGAAATGCTTTTGTGAGAAACACAGACGTGTTTCTGTGAAAAGAAGAATCGTTGTTTGGGATGTATCAAAGTATGGTTAGAATTGAGAACAGTGTTACTCTTCCTCTTAGAAGGTTTATTTTTAAAGATATTCACATTCATCTGAAAGTGTATGAATTTCATGAAATCCTTTTGTAAAAATCGTACACGTGTTTCTGTGAAAAGAAGATTTGTTGTTCGGGATGTATCAAAGTATTGTTAAAATTTAGAACAGTGGTTAGGGTTAGGATTCGGGTTAGGGTTTGGTTTAGGGTTAGGTTTAGGGTTTAGGGATAGGTTTAGGGTTAGGGTTAAGGTTAGGGTTACGATTAGTGTTAGGGTTAGGGTTTAGTGTTTAGGGTTAGGGTTAGGGTTAGGGTTAGGGTTAAAAAAAAGAATGTAGAACAGTGTTCCTCTTCCCCTTAGAAGCTTTACTTTGAAAGATAATCTCGTTCTTTTGAAAGTGTATGAATTTCATGAAATGCTTTTGTGAGAAACACAGACGTATTTCTGTGAAAAGAAGATTCGTTGTTTGGGATGTATCAAAGTATGGTTAGAATTGAGAACAGTGTTCCTCTTCCGTTTAGAAGCTTTACTTGGAAAGATATTCACATTCATCTGAAAGTGTATGAATTTCATGAAATGCTTTTGTGAGAAACACAGACATGTTTCTGAGAAAAGAGGATTCGTTGTTTGGGATGTATCAAAGTATCGTTAGAATTGAGACTAGTGTTCGTCTTCCCCTTAGAAGCTTTACTTTGAAAGATAATCTCATTCTTTTGAAAGTGTATGAATTTCATGAAATGCTTTTGTGAGAAACACAAATGTGTTTCTGTGAAAAGAACATTCGTAGTTTGGGTTGTATCAAAGTATTGTTAGAATTGAGAACAGTGTTCCTCTTCTGTTTAGAAGCTTTACTTTGAGAGATATTCACATTCATCTGAAAGTCTATGAATTTCATGAAATGCTTTTGTAAGAAACGTAGACGTGTTTCTGTGAAAAGAAGATTCGTTGTTTGGGATGTATCAAAGTATTGTTAGAATTTAGAACAGTGGTTAGGGTTAGGTTTAGGGTCAGGGTTAGGGTTAGGGTTAGAGTTAGGGTTTAAAGTTAGGGTTAGGGTTAGGGTTAGGGTTGTTTGGGGGTAGGATTAGGTTTAGGGTTAGGGTTAGGGTTAGGGTTAGGGTTAGGTTTAGGTTTAGGGTTAGATAGGGTTAGGGTTAGGGTTAGGGTTAGGGTTAGGGTTAAGTTTAGGGTTAGGGTTAGGGTAAGGGTTAGGGTTAGGGTTAGGGTTAGGGTTAGGGTTAGGGTTAAGGTTAGGGTTAGGGTTAGGGTTAGGGTTAAGTTTAGGGTTAGGGTTAGGGTTAGGGTTAGGGTTAGTGTTAGGTTTAGGGTTAGGGTTAGGGTTAGGGTTAGGGTTAGGGTTAGGGTTAGGGTTAGGGTTAGGGTTAGGATTTGGTTTAGGGTTATGGTTAGGGTGAGGGTTAGGGTTAGGGTTTAGGATTAGGGATAAGATTAGGGTTAGGGTTAGGGTTATGGTTAGGGGTTAGGGTTAGGGTTAGGGTTAGGATTAGGGTTAGGCTTAGGCTTAGAGTTAGGGTTAGGGTTAGGGTTAGTGTTAGGTTTAGGGTTAGGGTTACGGTTAGGGTTAGGGTTAGGGTTAGGGTTAGGGTGAGGGTTAGGTTTAGGGTTAGGGTTAGGTTTAGGATTAGGGTTAGGGTTAGGGTTAGGGTTAGGGTTAAAGTTAGGGTTACGGTTAGGGTTAGGGTTAGGGTTAGGTTGAGGGTTAGGGTTAGGGTTAGGATTAGGGTAGGGTTAGGGTTAGGATTAGGGTTAGGGTTGTTAGGGGGGTTAGGGTTAGGGTTAGGGTAAGAGTTAGGGTTAGGGTTAGGGTTAGGTTTAGGGTTAGGGTTAGGGTTAGGGTTTAGGGTTTAGGGTTAGGGTTAGGTTTAGTGTTAAAAATAAAGAATTTAGAACATTGTGCCTCGTCCCCTTAGAAGCTTTACTTTGAAAGATAGTCTCGTTCTTTAGAAAGTGTATGAATTTCATGAAATGTTTTTGTGAGAAACACAGATGTGTTTCTGTGAAAAGAAGATTCGTTGTTTGGGTTGTATCAAAATATTGTTAGAATTGAGAACAGTGTTCCTCTTCTGTTTAGAAGCTTTACTTTGAGAGATATTCACATTCATCTGAAAGTCTATGAATTTCATGAAATGCTTTTGTAAGAAAAAAAGACGTGTTTCTGTGAAAAGAAGAATCGTTGTTTGGGATGTATCAAAGTATTGTTAGAATTTAGAACAGTGGTTAGGGTTAGGTTTAGGGTTAGGGTTAGGGTTAGGGTTAGGGTTAGGTTAGGGTTAGGGTTAGGGTAAGGGTTAGTGTTAGGGTTAGGTTAGGGTTAGGGTTAGGGTTAGTGTTAAGGTTAGGGTTAGGGTTAGGGTTAAGGGTTAGGGTTAGGGTTAGGGTTAGGCTTAGGGTTAGGGTTTAGGGTTTAGGGTTAGGGTTAGGGTTAGTGTTAGGGGTAAAAAAAAAGAATTTAGAACAGTGTTCCTCTTCCCCTTAGAAGCTTTACTTTGAAAGATAATCTCGTTCTTTTGAAAGTGTATGAATTTCATGAAATGCTTTTGTGAGAAACACAGACGTATTTCTGTGAAAAGAAGATTCGTTGTTTGGTATGTATCAAAGTATGGTTAGAATTGAGCACAGTGTTCCTCTTCCTTTTAGAAGCTTTTCTTTGAAAGATATTCACATTCATCGGAAAGTGTATGAATTTCATGAAATGCTTTTGTGAAAATCTCCCATGTGTTTCTCTAAAAGAAGATTCATTGCTTGGGATATATCAAAGTGTTGTTAGAATTGAGAACAGTGTTCCTCTTCTGTTTAGAAGCTTTATTTTGAGAGATATTCACATTCATCTGAAAGTGTATGAATTTAATGAAATGCTTTTGTGAGAAACACAGAAGTGTTTTGGTGAAAACAAGATTCTTTGTTTGCGATGTATCAAAGTATTGTTAGAATTGAGAACAGTGTTCCTCTTCCCCTTAGAAGCTTTACTTTGAAAGATAATCTCGTTCTTTTGAGAGTGTATGAATTTCATATAATGCTTTTGTGAGAAACACAGACGTGTTTCTGTGAAAAGAAGAATCGTTGTTTGGGATGTATCAAAGTATGGTTAGAATTGAGAACAGTGTTCCTCTTCCCCTTAGAAGGTTTATTTTTAAAGATATTCACATTCATCTGAAAGTGTATGAATTTCATGAAATCCTTTTGTAAGAAACGTACACGTGTTTCTGTGAAAAGAAGATTTGTTGTTTGGGATGTATCAAAGTATTGTGAGAATTTAGAACAGTGGTTAGGGTTAGGATTCGGGTTAGGGTTTGGGTTAGGGTTAGGTTTAGGGTTTAGGGATAGGTTTAGGGTTAGGGTTAAGGTTAGGGTTACGATTAGTGTTAGGGTTAGGGTTTAGGGTTTAGGGTTAGGGTTAGGGTTAGGGTTAGGGTTAGGGTTAAAAAAAAGAATGTAGAACAGTGTTCCTCTTCCCCTTAGAAGCTTTACTTTGAAAGTTAATCTCGTTCTTTTGAAAGTGTATGAATTTCATGAAATGCTTTTGTGAGAAACACAGACGTATTTCTGTGAAAAGAAGATTGGTTGTTTGGGATGTATCAAAATATGGTTAGAATTGAGAACAGTGTTCCTCTTCCGTTTAGAAGCTTTACTTTGAAAGATATTCACATTCATCTGAAAGTGTATGAATTTCATGAAATGCTTTTGTGAGAAACACAGACGTGTTTCTGAGAAAAGAGGATTCGTTGTTTGGGATGTATAAAAGTATCGTTAGAATTGAGACTAGTGTTCGTCTTCCCCTGAGAAGCTTTACTTTGAAAGATATTCTCATTCTTTTGAAAGTGTATGAATTTCATGAAATG
>JAQJZF010000030.1:192500-195000 GCA_028537955.1 Microtus californicus
AGATAATCACGTTCATTTGAAAGTGTATGAATTTCATGAAATGCTTTTGTGAGAAACACAGACGTGTTTCTGTGAAAAGAAGATTTGTTGTTTGGGATGTATCAAAGTATCGTTAGAATTGAGAATAGTGTTCCTCTTCCCCTTAGAAGCTTTACTTTGAAAGATAATCTTGTTCTTTTGAAAGTGTATGAATTTAATGAAATGCTTTTGTGAGAAACACAGAAGTGTTTTGGTGAAAAGAAGATTCTTTGTTTGCGATGTATCAAAGTATTGTTAGAATTGAGAACAGTGTTCCACTTCCCCTTAGAAGATTTACTTTGAAAGATAATCTCGTTCTTTTGAGAGTGTATGAATTTCATATAATGCTTTTGTGAGAAACACAGATGTGTTTCTGTGAAAAGAAGAATCGTTGTTTGGGATGTATCAAAGTATGGTTAGAATTGAGAACAGTGTTCCTCTTCCATTTAGAAGCTTTACTTTGAAAGATATTCACATTCATCTGAAAGTGTATGAATTTCATGAAATGCTTTTGTAAGAAAATCAGACGTGATTGTGTGAAATGAAGATTCGTTGTGCGGGATGTTTCACAGTATTGTTAGAATTGAGAACAGTGTTCCTCTTCCTTTTAGAAGCTTTACTTTGAAAGATAGTCTCGTTCTTTTGAAAGTATAAGAATTTAATGAAATGCTTTTGTGAGAAACACAGAGGTGTTTTGGTGAAAAGAAGATTCTTTGTTTGCGATGTATCAAAGTATTGTTAGAATTGAGAACAGTGTTCCTCTTCTGTTTAGAAGCTTTACTTTGAAAGATATTCACATTCATCTGAAAGTGTATGAATTTCATGAAATGCTTTTGTAAGAAACGTAGACGTGTTTCTGTGAAAAGAAGATTTGTTGTTTGGGATGTATCAAAGTATTGTTAGAATTTAGAACAGTGGTTAGGGTTAGGATTAGGGTTAGGTTCTGGGTTAGGGTTAGTGTTAGGGTAAGGGTAAGGTTTAGGGTTATGGTTATGGTTATCGTTAGGGTTAGGGTTAGGGTTAGGGTTAAGGTTAGGGTTAGGGTTAGGGTTAGGGTTAGGGTTTGGGTTTGGTTTAGGGTTAGGGTTAGGGTTAGGATTAGGGTAGGGTTAGGGTTAGGGTTTTGGTTAGGGTTAGGGTTTAGGGTTAGGGTTAGGGTTTAGGGTTAAGGATAGGGTTAGATTTAGGGTTAGGGTAAGGGTTAGGGTTAGGGTTAGGGTTAGGGTTAGGGTTAAAAAAAAGAATTTAGAACAGTGTTCCTCTTCCCCTTAGAAGCTTTACTTTGAAAGATAATCTCGTTCTTTTGAAGGTGTATGAATTTCATGAAATTCTTTTGTGAGAAACATAGAAGTGTTTTGGTGAAAAGAAGATTCTTTGTTTGGGATGTATCAAAGTATTGTTAGAATTGAGAACAGTGTTCCTCTTCCCCTTAGAAGCTTTACTTTGAAAGATAATCTCGTTCTTTTGAGAGTGTATGAATTTCATGAAATGCTTTTGTGAGAAACACAGACGTGTTTCTGTGAAAAGAAGAATCGTTGTTTGGGATGTATCAAAGTATGGTTAGAATTGAGAACAGTGTTCCTCTTCCCCTTAGAAGGTTTATTTTTAAAGATATTCACATTCATCTGAAAGTGTATGAATTTCATGAAATGCTTTTGTAAGAAACGTAGACGTGATTGTGAGAAAAGAAGATTCGTTTTGTGGGATGTTTCACAGTATTGTGAGAATTGTGAACAGTGTTCCTCTTACGTTTTGAAGCTTTACTTTGAAAGATAATCACGTTCATTTGAAAGTGTAAGAATTTAATGAAATGCTTTTATGAGAAACACAGACGTGTTTTGGTGAAAAGAAGATTGTTTGTTTGCGATGTATCAAAGTATTGTTAGAATTGAGAACAGTGTTCCTCTTCCCCTTAGAAGCTTTACTTTGAAAGATATTCACATTCATCTGAAAGTGTATGAATTTCATGAAATGCTTTTGTCAGAAACGTAGACGTGTTTCTGTGAAAAGAAGATTTGTTGTTTGGGATGTATCAAAGTATTGTTAGAATTTAGAACAGTGGTTAGGGTTAGGATTAGGGTTAGGGTCTGGGTTAGGTTTAGGGTTAGTGTTAGGGTTAGGGTTTAGGGATAGGGTTAGGGTAAGGGTTAAAGTTACGATTAGGGTTAGGGTTAGGGTTATGGTTTAGGGTTTAGGGTTAGGGTTAGGGTTAGAGTTAATGTTAGGGGTAAAAAAAAAGAAATTAGAACAGTGTTCCTCTTCCTTTTAGAAGCTTTACTATGAAAGATAATCTCGTTCTTTTGAAAGTGTATGAATTTCATGAAATGCTTTTGTGAGAAACACAGATGTATTTCTGTGAAAAGAAGATTTGTTTTTTTGGGATGTATCAAAGAATGGTTAGAATTGAGCACAGTGTTCCTCTTCCTTTTAGAATCTTTTCTTTGAAAGATATTCACATTCATCGGAAAGTGTATGAATTTCA
>JAQJZF010000030.1:197500-205000 GCA_028537955.1 Microtus californicus
GTTAGTGTTAGGGTTAGTGTTAGGGTTAGGGTTATGGTTTAGGGTTAGGGTTAGGGTTAGGGTTAGGGTTAGGGTTAGGATTTGGTTTAGGGTTAGGGTTAGCGTTAGGATTAGGGTTAGGGTTTAGGGTTAGGGTTAGGGTTAGGGTTAGGGTTAGGGTTAGGGTTAGGGGTTAGGGTTAGGGTTAGTGTTAGGCTTAGGCTTAGGGTTAGGGTTAGGGTTAGGGTTGTTAGGGGGGTTAGGTTTAGGGTTAGGGTTGTTAGGGGGGTTAGGGTTAGGGTTAGGGTAAGGGTTAGGTTTAGGGTTAGGGTTTAGTTTAGGGTTAGGGTTAGGGTTAGGGTTTAGGGTTTAGGGTTAGGGTTAGGGTTAGTGTTAAAAAAAAAGAATTTAGAACATTGTTCCTCTTCCCCTTAGAAGCTTTACTTTGAAAGATAGTCTCGTTCTTTAGAAAGTGTATGAATTTCATGAAATGCTTTTGTGAGAAACACAGATGTGTTTCTGTGAAAAGAAGATTCGTTGTTTGGGTTGTATCAAAATATTGTTAGAATTGAGAACAGTGTTCCTCTTCTGTTTAGAAGCTTTACTTTGAGAGATATTCACATTCATCTGAAAGTGTATGAATTTCTTGAAATTTTTTTGTAAGAAAAAAAGACGTGTTTCTGTGAAAAGAAGAATCGTTGTTTGGGATGTATCAAAGTATTGTTAGAATTTAGAAATGTGGTTAGGGTTAGGATTAGGGTTAGGGTCTGGGTTAGGTTTAGGGTTAGGGTTAGGGTTAGGGTTTAGGGATAGGGTTAGGGTTAGGGTTAAAGTAACGATTAGGGTTAGGGTTAGGGTTATGGTTTAGGGTTTAGGGTTAGGGTTACGGTTAGGGTTAGTGTTAGGGGTAAAAAAAAAGAATTTAGAACAGTGTTCCTCTTCCCCTTAGAAGCTTTACTATGAAAGATAATCTCGTACTTTTGAAAGTGTATGAATTTCATGAAATGCTTTTGTGAGAAACACAGATGTATTTCTGTGAAAAGAAGATTTGTTGATTGGGATGTATCAAAGTATGGTTAGAATTGAGCACAGTGTTCATCTTCCTTTTAGAATCTTTTCTTTGAAAGATATTCACATTCATCGGAAAGTGTATGAATTTCATGAAATGCTTTTGTGAGAATCTCCCATGTGTTCTCTCAAAAGAAGATTCATTGCTTGGGATATATCAAAGTGTTGTTAGAATTGAGAACAGTGTTCCTCTTCTGTTTAGAAGCTTTATTTTGAGAGATATTCACATTCATCTGAAAGTGTATGAATTTCATGACATGCTTTTGTAAGAAACGTCGACGTGATTGTGAGAAAAGAAGATTCGTTTTGTGGGATGTTTCACAGTATTGTTAGAATTGTGAACAGTGTTCCTCTTACGTTTTGAAGCTTTACTTTGAAAGATAATCACGTTCATTTGAAAGTGTATGAATTTCATGAAATGCTTTTGTGAGAAACACAGACGTGTTTCTGTGAAAAGAAGATTTGTTGTTTGGGATGTATCAAAGTATCGTTAGAATTGAGAATAGTGTTCCTCTTCCCCTTAGAAGCTTTACTTTGAAAGATAATCTTGTTCTTTTGAAAGTGTATGAATTTAATGAAATGCTTTTGTGAGAAACACAGAAGTGTTTTGGTGAAAAGAAGATTCTTTGTTTGCGATGTATCAAAGTATTGTTAGAATTGAGAACAGTGTTCCACTTCCCCTTAGAAGATTTACTTTGAAAGATAATCTCGTTCTTTTGAGAGTGTATGAATTTCATATAATGCTTTTGTGAGAAACACAGATGTGTTTCTGTGAAAAGAAGAATCGTTGTTTGGGATGTATCAAAGTATGGTTAGAATTGAGAACAGTGTTCCTCTTCCATTTAGAAGCTTTACTTTGAAAGATATTCACATTCATCTGAAAGTGTATGAATTTCATGAAATGCTTTTGTAAGAAAATCAGACGTGATTGTGTGAAATGAAGATTCGTTGTGCGGGATGTTTCACAGTATTGTTAGAATTGAGAACAGTGTTCCTCTTCCTTTTAGAAGCTTTACTTTGAAAGATAGTCTCGTTCTTTTGAAAGTATAAGAATTTAATGAAATGCTTTTGTGAGAAACACAGAGGTGTTTTGGTGAAAAGAAGATTCTTTGTTTGCGATGTATCAAAGTATTGTTAGAATTGAGAACAGTGTTCCTCTTCTGTTTAGAAGCTTTACTTTGAAAGATATTCACATTCATCTGAAAGTGTATGAATTTCATGAAATGCTTTTGTAAGAAACGTAGACGTGTTTCTGTGAAAAGAAGATTTGTTGTTTGGGATGTATCAAAGTATTGTTAGAATTTAGAACAGTGGTTAGGGTTAGGATTAGGGTTAGGTTCTGGGTTAGGGTTAGTGTTAGGGTAAGGGTAAGGTTTAGGGTTATGGTTATGGTTATCGTTAGGGTTAGGGTTAGGGTTAGGGTTAAGGTTAGGGTTAGGGTTAGGGTTAGGGTTAGGGTTTGGGTTTGGTTTAGGGTTAGGGTTAGGGTTAGGATTAGGGTAGGGTTAGGGTTAGGGTTTTGGTTAGGGTTAGGGTTTAGGGTTAGGGTTAGGGTTTAGGGTTAAGGATAGGGTTAGATTTAGGGTTAGGGTAAGGGTTAGGGTTAGGGTTAGGGTTAGGGTTAGGGTTAAAAAAAAGAATTTAGAACAGTGTTCCTCTTCCCCTTAGAAGCTTTACTTTGAAAGATAATCTCGTTCTTTTGAAGGTGTATGAATTTCATGAAATTCTTTTGTGAGAAACATAGAAGTGTTTTGGTGAAAAGAAGATTCTTTGTTTGGGATGTATCAAAGTATTGTTAGAATTGAGAACAGTGTTCCTCTTCCCCTTAGAAGCTTTACTTTGAAAGATAATCTCGTTCTTTTGAGAGTGTATGAATTTCATGAAATGCTTTTGTGAGAAACACAGACGTGTTTCTGTGAAAAGAAGAATCGTTGTTTGGGATGTATCAAAGTATGGTTAGAATTGAGAACAGTGTTCCTCTTCCCCTTAGAAGGTTTATTTTTAAAGATATTCACATTCATCTGAAAGTGTATGAATTTCATGAAATGCTTTTGTAAGAAACGTAGACGTGATTGTGAGAAAAGAAGATTCGTTTTGTGGGATGTTTCACAGTATTGTGAGAATTGTGAACAGTGTTCCGCTTACGTTTTGAAGCTTTACTTTGAAAGATAATCACGTTCATTTGAAAGTGTAAGAATTTAATGAAATGCTTTTATGAGAAACACAGACGTGTTTTGGTGAAAAGAAGATTGTTTGTTTGCGATGTATCAAAGTATGGTTAGAATTGAGAACAGTGTTCCTCTTCCCCTTAGAAGCTTTACTTTGAAAGATATTCACATTCATCTGAAAGTGTATGAATTTCATGAAATGCTTTTGTCAGAAACGTAGACGTGTTTCTGTGAAAAGAAGATTTGTTGTTTGGGATGTATCAAAGTATTGTTAGAATTTAGAACAGTGGTTAGGGTTAGGATTAGGGTTAGGTTCTGGGTTAGGGTTAGTGTTAGGTTAAGGGTAAGGTTTAGGGTTATGGTTATGGTTATCGTTAGGGTTAGGGTTAGGGTTAGGGTTAGGGTTAGGGTTAAGGTTAGGGTTAGGGTTTGGGTTAGGGTTAGGGTTTGGGATTGGGTTAGGATTAGGGTTAGGGTTAGGTTTGGATTAGGGTAGGGTTAGGGTTAGGGTTTTGGTTAGGGTTAGGGTTTAGTGTTAGGCCTAGGGTTTAGGGTTAAGGTTAGGGTTAGTTTTAGGGTTAGGGTAAGGGTTAGGGTTAGGGTTAGGGTTAGGGTTAGGGTTAAAAAAAAAGAATTTAGAACAGTGTTCCTCTTCCCCTTAGAAGCTTTACTTTGAAAGATAATCTCGTTCTTTTGAAGGTGTATGAATTTCATGAAATTCTTTTGTGAGAAACACAGACGTGTTTCTGTGAAAAGAAGAATCGTTGTTTGGGATGTATCAAAGTATGGTTAGAATTGAGAACAGTGTTACTCTTCCTCTTAGAAGGTTTATTTTTAAAGATATTCACATTCATCTGAAAGTGTATGAATTTCATGAAATCCTTTTGTAAAAAACGTACACGTGTTTCTGTGAAAAGAAGATTTGTTGTTCGGGATGTATCAAAGTATTGTTAGAATTTAGAACAGTGGTTAGGGTTAGGATTCGGGTTAGGGTTTGGTTTAGGGTTAGGTTTAGGGTTTAGGGATAGGTTTAGGGTTAGGGTTAAGGTTAGGGTTACGGTTAGTGTTAGGGTTAGGGTTTAGGGTTTAGGGTTAGGGTTAGGGTTAGGGTTAGGGTTAGGGTTAAAAAAAAGAATGTAGAACAGTGTTCCTCTTCCCCTTAGAAGCTTTACTTTGAAAGATAATCTCGTTCTTTTGAAAGTGTATGAATTTCATGAAATGCTATTGTGAGAAACACAGACGTATTTCTGTGAAAAGAAGATTCGTTGTTTGGGATGTATCAAAGTATGGTTAGAATTGAGAACAGTGTTCCTCTTCCGTTTAGAAGCTTTACTTGGAAAGATATTCACATTCATCTGAAAGTGTATGAATTTCATGAAATGCTTTTGTGAGAAACACAGACATGTTTCTGAGAAAAGAGGATTCGTTGTTTGGGATGTATCAAAGTATCGTTAGAATTGAGACTAGTGTTCGTCTTCCCCTTAGAAGCTTTACTTTGAAAGATAATCTCATTCTTTTGAAAGTGTATGAATTTCATGAAATGCTTTTGTGAGAAACACAAATGTGTTTCTGTGAAAAGAACATTCGTAGTTTGGGTTGTATCAAAGTATTGTTAGAATTGAGAACAGTGTTCCTCTTCTGTTTAGAAGCTTTACTTTGAGAGATATTCACATTCATCTGAAAGTCTATGAATTTCATGAAATGCTTTTGTAAGAAACGTAGACGTGTTTCTGTGAAAAGAAGATTCGTTGTTTGGGATGTATCAAAGTATTGTTAGAATTTAGAACAGTGGTTAGGGTTAGGTTTAGGGTCAGGGTTAGGGTTAGGGTTAGAGTTAGGGTTTAAAGTTAGGGTTAGGGTTAGGGTTAGGGTTGTTTGGGGGTAGGATTAGGTTTAGGGTTAGGGTTAGGGTTAGGGTTAGGGTTAGGTTTAGGTTTAGGGTTAGATAGGGTTAGGGTTAGGGTTAGGGTTAGGGTTAGGGTTAGGGTTAAGTTTAGGGTTAGGGTTAGGGTAAGGGTTAGGGTTAGGGTTAGGGTTAGGGTTAGGGTTAGGGTTAGGGTTAAGGTTAGGGTTAGGGTTAGGGTTAAGTTTAGGGTTAGGGTTAGGGTTAGGGTTAGGGTTAGTGTTAGGTTTAGGGTTAGGGTTAGGGTTAGGGTTAGGGTTAGGGTTAGGGTTAGGGTTAGGGTTAGGATTTGGTTTAGGGTTATGGTTAGGGTGAGGGTTAGGGTTAGGTTTAGGGTTAGGGATAAGATTAGGGTTAGGGTTAGGGTTATGGTTAGGGGTTAGGGTTAGGGTTAGGGTTAGGATTAGGGTTAGGCTTAGGCTTAGAGTTAGGGTTAGGGTTAGGGTTAGTGTTAGGTTTAGGGTTAGGGTTACGGTTAGGGTTAGGGTTAGGGTTAGGGTTAGGGTGAGGGTTAGGTTTAGGGTTAGGGTTAGGTTTAGGATTAGGGTTAGGGTTAGGGTTAGGGTTAAAGTTAGGGTTACGGTTAGGGTTAGGGTTAGGGTTAGGTTTAGGGTTAGGGTTAGGGTTAGGATTAGGGTAGGGTTAGGGTTTAGGATTAGGGTTAGGGTTGTTAGGGGGGTTAGGGTTAGGGTTAGGGTAAGAGTTAGGGTTAGGGTTAGGGTTAGGTTTTAGGGTTAGGGTTAGGGTTAGGGTTTAGGGTTTAGGGTTAGGGTTAGGGTTAGTGTTAAAAATAAAGAATTTAGAACATTGTGCCTCTTCCCCTTAGAAGCTTTACTTTGAAAGATAGTCTCGTTCTTTAGAAAGTGTATGAATTTCATGAAATGTTTTTGTGAGAAACACAGATGTGTTTCTGTGAAAAGAAGATTCGTTGTTTGGGTTGTATCAAAATATTGTTAGAATTGAGAACAGTGTTCCTCTTCTGTTTAGAAGCTTTACTTTGAGAGATATTCACATTCATCTGAAAGTCTATGAATTTCATGAAATGCTTTTGTAAGAAAAAAAGAACGTGTTTCTGTGAAAAGAAGAATCGTTGTTTGGGATGTATCAAAGTATTGTTAGAATTTAGAACAGTGGTTAGGGTTAGGTTTAGGGTTAGGGTTAGGGTTAGGGTTAGGGTTAGGTTAGGGTTAGGGTTAGGGTAAGGGTTAGTGTTAGGGTTAGGTTAGGGTTAGGGTTAGGGTTAGTGTTAAGGTTAGGGTTAGGGTTAGGGTTAAGGGTTAGGGTTAGGGTTAGGGTTAGGCTTAGGGTTAGGGTTTAGGGTTTAGGGTTAGGGTTAGGGTTAGGGTTAGTGTTAGGGGTAAAAAAAAAGAATTTAGAACAGTGTTCCTCTTCCCCTTAGAAGCTTTACTTTGAAAGATAATCTCGTTCTTTTGAAAGTGTATGAATTTCATGAAATGCTTTTGTGAGAAACACAGACGTATTTCTGTGAAAAGAAGATTCGTTGTTTGGTATGTATCAAAGTATGGTTAGAATTGAGCACAGTGTTCCTAGAAGCTTTTCTTTGAAAGATATTCACATTCATCGGAAAGTGTATGAATTTCATGAAATGCTTTTGTGAAAATCTCCCATGTGTTTCTCTAAAAGAAGATTCATTGCTTGGGATATATCAAAGTGTTGTTAGAATTGAGAACAGTGTTCCTCTTCTGTTTAGAAGCTTTATTTTGAGAGATATTCACATTCATCTGAAAGTGTATGAATTTCATGAAATGCTTTTGTAAGAAACGTAGACGTGATTGTGAGAAAAGAAGATTCGTTTTGTGGGATGTTTCACAGTATTGTTAGAATTGTGAACAGTGTTCCTCTTACGTTTTGAAGCTTTACTTTGAAAGATAATCCCGTTCATTTGAAAGTGTATGAATTTCATGAAATGCTTTTGTGAGAAACACGACGTGTTTCTGTGAAAAGAAGATTCGTTGTTTGGGATGTATCAAAGTATCGTTAGAACTGAGAATAGTGTTCCTCTTCCCTTTAGAAGCTTTACTTAGAAAGATAATCTTGTTATTTTGAAAGTGTATGAATTTAATGAAATGCTTTTGTGAGAAACACAGAAGTGTTTTGGTGAAAACAAGATTCTTTGTTTGCGATGTATCAAAGTATTGTTAGAATTGAGAACAGTGTTCCTCTTCCCCTTAGAAGCTTTACTTTGAAAGATAATCTCGTTCTTTTGAGAGTGTATGAATTTCATATAATGCTTTTGTGAGAAACACAGACGTGTTTCTGTGAAAAGAAGAATCGTTGTTTGGGATGTATCAAAGTATGGTTAGAATTGAGAACAGTGTTCCTCTTCCCCTTAGAAGGTTTATTTTTAAAGATATTCACATT
>JAQJZF010000030.1:215000-217500 GCA_028537955.1 Microtus californicus
AGCTTTACTTTGAAAGATAATCTTGTTCTTTTGAAAGTGTATGAATTTCATGAAATGCTTTTGTGAGAAACACAAATGTGTTTCTGTGAAAAGAACATTCGTAGTTTGGGTTGTATCAAAGTATTGTTCGAATTGAGAACAGTGTTCCTCTTCTGTTTAGAAGCTTTACTTTGAGAGATATTCACATTCTTCTGAAAGTGTATGAATTTCATGAAATGCTTTTGTAAGAAACGTAGACATGTTTCTGTGAAAAGAAGATTCGTTGTTTGGGATGTATCAAAGTATTGTTAGAATTTAGAACAGTGGTTAGGGTTAGGTTTAGGGTCAGGGTTAGGGTTAGTGTTAGAGTTAGGGTTTAGAGTTAGGGTTAGGGTTAGGGTTAGGGTTGTTTGGGGGTAGGGTTAGGTTTAGGGTTAGGGTTAGGGTTAGGTTTAGGGTTAGGGTTAGGGTTAGGGTTAGGGTTAGGTTTAGGGTTAGGGTTAGGGTTAGGGTTAGTGTAGGGTTAGGGTTAGGGTTAAAGTTAGGGTTAGGTTTAGGTTTAGTGTTAGGGTTAGGGTTAGGGTTAGGTTTAGGTTTAGGTTTAGGATATGGGTTAGGGTTAGGGTTATGGTTAGGGTTAGGGTTAGGGTTAGGGTTAGGGTTAGGAATAGGGTTAGGGTTAGGGTTAGGGATAGGTTTAGGGTTAGGGTTAGGGTTAGGTTTAGGGTTAGGGTTAAAGTTAGGGTTAGGGTTAGGGTTAGGGTTAGGGTTATGGGTTAGGGTTAGGGTTAGGGTTAGTGTTAGGGTTAGTGTTAGGGTTAGGGTTATGGTTTAGGGTTAGGGTTAGGGTTAGGGTTAGGGTTAGGGTTAGGATTTGGTTTAGGGTTAGGGTTAGCGTTAGGATTAGGGTTAGGGTTTAGGGTTAGGGTTAGGGTTAGGGTTAGGGTTAGGGTTAGGGTTAGGGGTTAGGGTTAGGGTTAGTGTTAGGCTTAGGCTTAGGGTTAGGGTTAGGGTTAGGGTTGTTAGGGGGGTTAGGTTTAGGGTTAGGGTTGTTAGGGGGGTTAGGGTTAGGGTTAGGGTAAGGGTTAGGGTTAGGGTTAGGGTTTAGTTTAGGGTTAGGGTTAGGGTTAGGGTTTAGGGTTTAGGGTTAGGGTTAGGGTTAGTGTTAAAAAAAAAAGAATTTAGAACATTGTTCCTCTTCCCCTTAGAAGCTTTACTTTGAAAGATAGTCTCGTTCTTTAGAAAGTGTATGAATTTCATGAAATGCTTTTGTGAGAAACACAGATGTGTTTCTGTGAAAAGAAGATTCGTTGTTTGGGTTGTATCAAAATATTGTTAGAATTGAGAACAGTGTTCCTCTTCTGTTTAGAAGCTTTACTTTGAGAGATATTCACATTCATCTGAAAGTGTATGAATTTCTTGAAATTTTTTTGTAAGAAAAAAAGACGTGTTTCTGTGAAAAGAAGAATCGTTGTTTGGGATGTATCAAAGTATTGTTAGAATTTAGAAATGTGGTTAGGGTTAGGATTAGGGTTAGGGTCTGGGTTAGGTTTAGGGTTAGGGTTAGGGTTAGGGTTTAGGGATAGGGTTAGGGTTAGGGTTAAAGTAACGATTAGGGTTAGGGTTAGGGTTATGGTTTAGGGTTTAGGGTTAGGGTTACGGTTAGGGTTAGTGTTAGGGGTAAAAAAAAAGAATTTAGAACAGTGTTCCTCTTCCCCTTAGAAGCTTTACTATGAAAGATAATCTCGTACTTTTGAAAGTGTATGAATTTCATGAAATGCTTTTGTGAGAAACACAGATGTATTTCTGTGAAAAGAAGATTTGTTGATTGGGATGTATCAAAGTATGGTTAGAATTGAGCACAGTGTTCCTCTTCCTTTTAGAATCTTTTCTTTGAAAGATATTCACATTCATCGGAAAGTGTATGAATTTCATGAAATGCTTTTGTGAGAATCTCCCATGTGTTCTCTCAAAATAAGATTCATTGCTTGGGATATATCAAAGTGTTGTTAGAATTGAGAACAGTGTTCCTCTTCTGTTTAGAAGCTTTATTTTGAGAGATATTCACATTCATCTGAAAGTGTATGAATTTCATGAAATGCTTTTGTAAGAAACGTCGACGTGATTGTGAGAAAAGAAGATTCGTTTTGTGGGATGTTTCACAGTATTGTTAGAATTGTGAACAGTGTTCCTCTTACGTTTTGAAGCTTTACTTTGAAAGATAATCACGTTCATTTGAAAGTGTATGAATTTCATGAAATGCTTTTGTGAGAAACACAGACGTGTTTCTGTGAAAAGAAGATTTGTTGTTTGGGATGTATCAAAGTATCGTTAGAATTGAGAATAGTGTTCCTCTTCCCCTTAGAAGCTTTACTTTGAAAGATAATCTTGTTCTTTTGAAAGTGTATGAATTTAATGAAATGCTTTTGTGAGAAACACAGAAGTGTTTTGGTGAAAAGAAGATTCTTTGTTTGCGATGTATCAAAGTATTGTTAGAATTGAGAACAGTGTTCCACTTCCC
>JAQJZF010000030.1:230000-232500 GCA_028537955.1 Microtus californicus
TTGAAAGATAATTTCGTTCTTTTGATGGTGTATGAATTTCATGAAATTCTTTTGTGAGAAACATAGAAGTGTTTTTGTGAAAAGAAGATTCTTTGTTTGGGATGTATCAAAGTATTGTTAGAATTGAGAACAGTGTTCCTCTTCCCCTTAGAAGCTTTACTTTGAAAGATAATCTCGTTCTTTTGAGAGTGTATGAATTTCATGAAATGCTTTTGTGAGAAACACAGACGTGTTTCTGTGAAAAGAAGAATCGTTGTTTGGGATGTATCAAAGTATGGTTAGAATTGAGAACAGTGTTCCTCTTCCCCTTAGAAGGTTTATTTTTAAAGATATTCACATTCATCTGAAAGTGTATGAATTTCATGAAATCCTTTTTTAAGAAACGTACACGTGTTTCTGTGAAAAGAAGATTTGTTGTTTGGGATGTATCAAAGTATTGTTAGAATTTAGAACAGTGGTTAGGGTTAGGATTCGGGTTAGGGTTTAGTTTAGGGTTAGGTTTAGGGTTTAGGGATAGGTTTAAGGTTAGGTTTAAGGTTAGGGTTACGATTAGTGTTAGGGTTAGGGTTTAGGGTTTAGGGTTAGGGTTAGGGTTAGGGTTAGGGTTAGGGTTAAAAAAAAGAATGTAGAACAGTGTTCCTCTTCCCCTTAGAAGCTTTACTTTGAAATATAATCTCGTTCTTTTGAAAGTGTATGAATTTCATGAAATGCTTTTGTGAGAAACACAGACGTATTTCTGTGAAAAGAAGATTCGTTGTTTGGGATGTATCAAAGTATGGTTAGAATTGAGAACAGTGTTCCTCTTCCATTTAGAAGCTTTACTTGGAAAGATATTCACATTCATCTGAAAGTGTATGAATTTCATGAAATGCTTTTGTGAGAAACACAGACGTGTTTCTGAGAAAAGAGGATTCGTTGTTTGGGATGTATCAAAGTATCGTTAGAATTGAGACTAGTGTTCGTCTTCCCCTTAGTAGCTTTACTTTGAAAGATAATCTCATTCTTTTGAAAGTGTATGAATTTCATGAAATGCTTTTGTGAGAAACACAAATGTGTTTCTGTGAAAAGAACATTCGTAGTTTGGGTTGTATCAAAGTATTGTTCGAATTGAGAACAGTGTTCCTCTTCTGTTTAGAAGCTTTACTTTGAGAGATGTTCACATTCTTCTGAAAGTGTATGAATTTCATGAAAAGCTTTTGTAAGAAACGTAGACATGTTTCTGTGAAAAGAAGGTTCGTTGTTTGGGATGTATCAAAGTATTGTTAGAATTTAGAACAGTGGTTAGGGTTAGGTTTAGGGTCAGGGTTAGGGTTAGTGTTAGAGTTAGGGTTTAGAGTTAGGGTTAGGGTTAGGGTTAGGGTTGTTTGGGGGTAGGGTTAGGTTTAGGGTTAGGGTTAGGGTTAGGTTTAGGGTTAGGGTTAGGGTTAGGGTTAGGTTTAGGGTTAGGGTTAGGGTTAGGGTTAGGGTAGGGTTAGGGTTAGGGTTAAAGTTAGGGTTAGGTTTAGGTTTAGGGTTAGGGTTAGGGTTAGGGTTAGGTTTAGGTTTAGGTTTAGGGTATGGGTTAGGGTTAGGGTTATGGTTAGGGTTAGGGTTAGGAATAGGGTTAGGGTTAGGGTTAGGGTTAGGTTTAGGGTTAGGGTTAGGATTAGGGTTAGGTTTAGGGTTAGGGTTAAATTTAGGGTTAGGGTTGGGGTTAGGGTTAGGGTTATGGGTTAGAGTTAGGGTTAGGGTTAGTGTTAGGGTTAGTGTTAGGGTTAGGGTTATGGGTTAGGGTTAGGGTTAGGGTTAGGGTTAGGGTTAGGGTTAGGATTTGGTTTAGGGTTAGGGTTAGCGTTAGGATTAGGGTTAGGGTTTAGGGTTAGGGTTAGGGTTAGGGTTAGGGTTAGGGTTAGGGTTAAGGGTTAGGGTTAGGGTTAGTGTTAGGCTTAGGCTTAGGGTTAGGGTTAGGGTTAGGGTTAGGGTTAGGGTTGTTAGGGGGGTTAGGTTTAGGGTTAGGGTTGTTAGGGGGGTTAGGGTTAGGGTTAGGGTAAGGGTTAGGGTTAGGGTTAGGGTTTAGTTTAGGGTTAGGGTTAGGGTTAGGGTTTAGGGTTCAGGGTTAGTGTTAGGGTTAGTGTTAAAAAAATGAATTTAGAACATTGTTCCTCTTCCCCTTAGAAGCTTTACTTTGAAAGATAGTCTCGTTCTTTAGAAAGTGTATGAATTTCATGAAATGCTTTTGTGAGAAACACAGATGTGTTTCTGTGAAAAGAAGATTCGTTTTTTGGGTTGTATCAAAATATTGTTAGAATTGAGAACAGTGTTCCTCTTCTGTTTAGAAGCTTTAATTTGAGAGATATTCACATTCATCTGAAAGTGTATGAATTTCATGAAATTTTTTTGTAAGAAAAAAAGACGTGTTTCTGTGAAAAGAAGAATCGTTGTTTGGGATGTATCAAAGTATTGTTAGAATTTAGAAATGTTGTTAGGGTTAGGATTATGGTTAGGGTCTGGGTTAGGTTTA
>JAQJZF010000030.1:242500-245000 GCA_028537955.1 Microtus californicus
AGAATTGAGAACAGTGTTCCTCTTCTGTTTAGAAGCTTTACTTTGATAGATATTCACATTCATCTGAAAGTGTATGAATTTCATGAAATGCTTTTGTAAGAAAAAAAGACGTGTTTCTGTGAAATGAAGAATCGTTGTTTGGGATGTATCAAAGTATTGTTAGAATTTAGAACAGTGGTTAGAGTTAGGATTAGGGTTAGGGTCTGGGTTAGGGTTAGGGTTAGGGTTTAGGGATAGGGTTAGGGTAAGGGTTAAAGTTACAATTAGGGTTAGGGTTAGGGTTATGGTTTATGGTTTAGGGTTAGGGTTAGGGTTAGGGTTAGTGTTAGAGGTAAAAAAAAAAGAATTTAGAACAGTGTTCCTCTTCCCCTTAGAAGCTTTACATTGAAAGATAATCTCGTTCTCTTGAAAGTGTATGAATTTCATGAAATGCTTTTGTGAGAAACACAGATGTATTTCTGTTAAAAGAAGATTCGTTGTTTGGGATGTATCAAAGTATGGTGAGAATTGAGCACAGTGTTCCTCTTCCTTTTAGAATCTTTTCTTTGAAAGATATTCACATTCATCGGAAAGTGTATGAATTTCATGTAATGCTTTTGTGAGAATCTCCCATGTGTTTCTCTCAAAAGAAGATTCATTGCTTGGGATATATCAAAGTGTTGTTAGAATTGAGAACAGTGTTCCTCTTCTGTTTAGAAGCTTTATTTTGAGAGATATTCACATTCATCTGAAAGTGTATGAATTTCATGAAATGCTTTTGTAAGAAACGTAGACGTGATTGTGAGAAAAGAAGATTCGTTTTGTGGGATGTTTCACAGTATTGTTGGAATTGTGAACAGTGTTCCTCTTACGTTTTGAAGCTTTACTTTGAAAGATAATCACGTTCATTTGAAAGTGTATGAATTTCATGAAATGCTTTTGTGAGAAACACAGACGTGTTTCTGAGAAAAGAGGATTCGTTGTTTGGGTTGTATCAAAGTATCGTTAGAATTGAGAATAGTGTTCCTCTTCCCCTTAGAAGCTTTACTTTGAAAGATAATCTTGTTCTTTTGAAAGTGTATGAATTTAATGAAATGCTTTTGTGAGAAACACAGAAGTGTTTTGGTGAAAAGAAGATTCTTTGTTTGCGATGTATCAAAGTATTGTTAGTATTGAGAACAGTGTTCCTCTTCCCCTTAGAAGCTTTATTTGAAAGATAATCTCCTTCTTTTAAGAGTGTATGAATTTCATATAATGCTTTTGTGAGAAACTCAGACGTGTTTCTGTGAAAAGAAGATTCTTTGTTTGCGATGTATCAAAGTATTGTTAGAATTGAGAACAGTGTTCCTCTTCCGTTTAGAAGCTTTACTTTGAAAGATATTCACATTCATCTGAAAGTGTATGAATTTCATGAAATGCTTTTGTAAGAAACTTAGACGTGATTGTGTGAAATGAAGATTCGTTGTGCGGGATGTTTCACAGTATTGTTAGAATTGAGAACAGTGTTCCTCTTCCTTTTAGAAGCTTTACTTTGAAAGGTAGTCTCGTTCTTTTGAAAGTGTAAGAATTTAATGAAATGCTTTTGTGAGAAACACAGACGTGTTTTGGTGAAAAGAAGATTCTTTGTTTGCGATGTATCAAAGTATTTTTAGAATTGAGAACAGTGTTCCTCTTCCCCTTAGAAGCTTTACTTTGAAAGATATTCACATTCATCTGAAAGTGTATGAATTTCATGAAATGCTTTTGTAAGAAACGTAGACGTGTTTCTGTGAAAAGAAGATTTGTTGTTTGGGATGTATCAAAGTATGGTTAGAATTGAGAACAGTGTTCCTCTTCCCCTTAGAAGGTTTATTTTTAAAGATATTCACATTCATCTGAAAGTGTATGAATTTCATGAAATGCTTTTGTAAGAAACGTAGACGTGTTTCTGTGAAAAGAAGATTTGTTGTTTGGGATGTATCAAAGTATTGTTAGAATTTAGAACAGTGGTTAGGGTTAGGATTAGGGTTAGGTTCTGGGTTAGGGTTAGTGTTAGGGTAAGGGTAAGGTTTAGGGTTATGGTTATGGTTATGGTTAATGTTAGGGTTAGGGTTAGGGTTAGGGTTAAGGTTAGGGTTAGGGTTAAGGTTAGGGTTAGGGTTTGGGTTTGGGTTAGGGTTAGGGTTAGGGTTAGGGTTAGGGTTAGGATTAGGGTAGGGTTAGGGTTAGGGTTTGGGTTAGGGTTAGGGTTTAGGGTTAGGGTTAGGGTTTAGGGTTAAGGTTAGGGTTAGTTTTAGGGTTAGGGTAAGGGTTAGGGTTAGGGTTAGGGTTAGGGTTAAAAAAAAGAATTTAGAACAGTGTTCCTCTTCCCCTTAGAAGCTTAACTTTGAAAGATAATCTCGTTCTTTTGAAGGTGTATGAATTTCATGAAATTCTTTTGTGAGAAACATAGAAGTGTTTTGGTGAAAAGAAGATTCTTTGTTTGGGATGTATCAAAGTATTGTTAGAATTGAGAACAGTGTTCCTCTTCTCCTTAGAAGCT
>JAQJZF010000030.1:265000-277500 GCA_028537955.1 Microtus californicus
CAGTGTTCCTCTTCCCCTTAGAAGCTTTACTTTGAAAGATAATCTCGTTCTTTAAAGTGTATGAATTTCATGAAATGCTTTTGTGAGAAACACAGACGTATTTCTGTGAAAAGAAGATTCGTTGTTTGGGATGTATCAAAGTATGGTTAGAATTGAGAACAGTGTTCCTCTTCCGTTTAGACGCTTTACTTTGAAAGATATTCACATTCATCTGAAAGTGTATGAATTTCATGAAATGCTTTTGTGAGAAACACAGACGTGTTTCTGAGAAAAGAGGATTCGTTGTTTGGGAAGTATCAAAGTATCGTTAGAATTGAGACTAGTGTTCGTCTTCCCCTTAGAAGCTTTACTTTGAAAGATAATCTCATTCTTTTGAAAGTGTATGAATTTCATGAAATGCTTTTGTGAGAAACACAAATGTGTTTCTGTGAAAAGAACATTCGTAGTTTGGGTTGTATCAAAGTATTGTTAGAATTGAGAACAGTGTTCCTCTTCTGTTTAGAAGCTTTACTTTGAGAGATATTCACATTCATCTGAAAGTGTATGAATTTCATGAAATGCTTTTGTAAGAAACGTAGACGTGTTTCTTTGAAAAGAAGATTCGTTGTTTGGGATGTATCAAAGTATTGTTAGAATTTAGAACAGTGGTTATGGTTAAGTTTAGGGTCAGGGTTAGGGTTAGGGTTAGGGGTTAGGGTTAGTGTTAGGGTTAGGGTTAGGGTTAGGGTTAGGGTTAGGCTTAGGCTTAGGGTTAGGGTTTGGGTTAGGGTTAGGGTTAGGGTTTAGGGTTAGGGTTAGGGTTAGGGTTAGGGTTAGGTTTAGGGTTAGGGTTAGGGTTTGTGTTAGGGTTTAGGGTAAGGGTTAGGGTTTAGTGTTAGGGTTAGGGTTAGGGTTAGGGTTAGGGTTAGGGTTAGGTTTAGGGTTAGGTTAGGGTTAGGGTTAGGGTTAGGGTTAGGGTTAGGGTTTAGGGTTAGGGTTAGGGTTAGGGTTAGGGTTAGGGTTAGGCTTAGGTTTAGGATTAGGGTTAGGGTTAGGGTTAGGGTTATTGTTAGGGTTAGGGTTAGGGTTAGTGTAGGGTTAGGGTTAGGGTTAGGGTTAGGGTTTAGGGTTAGGGTTAGGGATAGGGATTAGGGTTAGGGTTTAGGGTTAGGGTTAGGGTTAGGGTTAGGGTTAGGGGTTAGGTTGAGGGTTAGGGTAAGGGTTAGGGTTAGGGTTAGGTTTAGGTTTAGGGTTAGGGTTAGGGTTAGGGTTAGGGTTTAGGGTTTAGGGTTAGGGTTAGGGTTAGTGTTAAAAAAAAGAATTTAGAACATTGTTCCTCTTCCCCTTAGAAGCTTTACTTTGAAAGATAGTCTCGTTCTTTTGAAGGTGTATGAATTTCATGAAATTCTTTTGTGAGAAACATAGAAGTGTTTTGGTGAAAAGAAGATTCTTTGTTTGGGATGTATCAAAGTATTGTCAGATTTGAGAACAGTGTTCCTCTTCCCCTTAGAAGCTTTACTTTGAAAGATAATCTCGTTCTTTTGAGAGTGTATGAATTTCATGAAATGCTTTTGTGAGAAACACAGACGTGTTTCTGTGAAAAGAAGTATCGTTGTTTGGGATGTATCAAAGTATGGTTAGAATTGAGAACAGTGTTCCTCTTCCCCTTAGAAGCTTTATTTTGAAAGATATTCACATTCATCTGAAAGTATATGAATTTCATGAAATCCTTTTGTAAGAAAAGTACACGTGTTTCTGTGAAAAGAAGATTTGTTGTTTGGGATGTATCAAAGTATTGTTAGAATTTAGAACAGTGGTTATGGTTAAGTTTAGGGTAGGGTTAGGGTTAGGGTTCGGGGTTATGGTTAGTGTTAGGGTTAGGGTTAGGGTTAGGGTTAGGGTTAGGCTTAGGCTTAGGGTTAGGGTTTGGATTAGGGTTAGGGTTAGGGTTTAGTGTTAGGGTTAGGGTTAGGGTTAGGGTTAGGGTTAGGTTTAGGGTTAGGGTTAGGGTTAGGGTTTAGGGTAAGGGTTAGAGTTTAGTGTTAGGGTTAGGGTTAGGGTTAGGGTTAGGGTTAGGGTTAGGTTTAGGGTTAGGTTAGGGTTAGGGTTAGGGTTAGGGTTAGGGTTAGGGTTTAGGGTTAGGGTTAGGGTTAGGGTTAGGGTTAGGGTTAGGGTTAGGGTTAGGGTTAGGTTTAGGATTAGGGTTAGGGTTAGGGTTAGGGTTATTGTTAGGGTTAGGGTTAGGGTTAGGGTAGGGTTAGGGTTAGGGTTAGGGTTAGGGTTTAGGGTTAGGGTTAGGGTTAGGGTTAGGGTTAGGGATTAGGGTTAGGGTTTAGGGTTAGGGTTAGGGTTAGGGTTAGGGTCAGGGGTTAGGGTTAGGGTTAGGGTAAGGGTTAGGGTTAGAGTTAGGATTTGGATTAGGGTTAGGGTTAGGGTTAGTGTTAGGGTTAGGGTTTAGGGTTAGGGTTAGGGTTAGGGTTACGGTTAGGGTTAGGGGTTAGGGTTAGGGTTAGGGTTAGGCTTAGGCTTAGGGTTAGGGTTAGGGTTAGTGTTAGGGTAAGGGTTAGGGTTAGGGTTAGGGTTAGGGTTAGGGTTAGGTTTAGGGTTAGGTTTAGGGTTAGGGTTAGGGTTAGGTTTAGGTTTAGGGTTAGGGGTTAGGGTTAGGGTTAGGGTTAGGGTTTGGGTAAGGGTTAGGGTTAAGTTTAGGGTTAGGTTTAGAGTTTAGGGTTAGGGTTAGGGTTAGGGTTAGGGTTAGGGTTAGGGTAGGGTTAGGGTTAGGGTTAGGGTTGTTAGGGGGGTTAGGGTTAGGGTTAGGGTAAGGGTTAGGGTTAGGGTTAGGTTTAGGTTTAGGGTTAGGGTTAGGGTTAGGGTTAGGGTTTAGGGTTTAGGGTTAGGGTTAGGGTTAGTGTTAAAAAAAAGAATTTAGAACATTGTTCCTCTTCCCCTTAGAAGCTTTACTTTGAAAGATAGTCTCGTTCTTTTGAAGGTGTATGAATTTCATGAAATTCTTTTGTGAGAAACATAGAAGTGTTTTGGTGAAAAGAAGATTCTTTGTTTGGGATGTATCAAAGTATTGTTAGAATTGAGAACAGTGTTTTTCTTCTCCTTAGAAGCTTTACTTTGAAAGATAATCTCGTTCTTTTGAGAGTGTATGAATTTCATGAAATGCTTTTGTGAGAAACACAGACGTGTTTCTGTGAAAAGAAGAATCGTTGTTTGGGATGTATCAAAGTATGGTTAGAATTGAGAACAGTGTTCCTCTTCCCCTTAGAAGCTTTATTTTGAAAGATATTCACATTCATCTGAAAGTATATGAATTTCATGAAATCCTTTTGTAAGAAAAGTACACGTGTTTCTGTGAAAAGAAGATTTGTTGTTTGGGATGTATCAAAGTATTGTTAGAATTTAGAACAGTGGTTAGGGTTAGGATTCGGGTTAGGGTTTGGGTTAGGGTTAGGTTTAGGGTTTCGGGATAGGTTTAGGGTTAGGGTTAAGGATAGGGTTACGATTAGTGTTAGGGTTAGGGTTTAGGGTTTAGGGTTAGGGTTAGGGTTAAAAAAAAGAATGTAGAACAGTGTTCCTCTTCCCCTTAGAAGCTTTACTTTGAAAGATAATCTCGTTCTTTAAAGTGTATGAATTTCATGAAATGCTTTTGTGAGAAACACAGACGTATTTCTGTGAAAAGAAGATTCGTTGTTTGGGATGTATCAAAGTATGGTTAGAATTGAGAACAGTGTTCCTCTTCCGTTTAGACGCTTTACTTTGAAAGATATTCACATTCATCTGAAAGTGTATGAATTTCATGAAATGCTTTTGTGAGAAACACAGACGTGTTTCTGAGAAAAGAGGATTCGTTGTTTGGGAAGTATCAAAGTATCGTTAGAATTGAGACTAGTGTTCGTCTTCCCCTTAGAAGCTTTACTTTGAAAGATAATCTCATTCTTTTGAAAGTGTATGAATTTCATGAAATGCTTTTGTGAGAAACACAAATGTGTTTCTGTGAAAAGAACATTCGTAGTTTGGGTTGTATCAAAGTATTGTTAGAATTGAGAACAGTGTTCCTCTTCTGTTTAGAAGCTTTACTTTGAGAGATATTCACATTCATCTGAAAGTGTATGAATTTCATGAAATGCTTTTGTAAGAAACATAGACGTGTTTCTTTGAAAAGAAGATTCGTTGTTTGGGATGTATCAAAGTATTGTTAGAATTTAGAACAGTGGTTATGGTTAAGTTTAGGGTCAGGGTTAGGGTTAGGGTTAGGGGTTAGGGTTAGTGTTAGGGTTAGGGTTAGGGTTAGGGTTAGGGTTAGGCTTAGGCTTAGGGTTAGGGTTTGGGTTAGGGTTAGGGTTAGGGTTTAGGGTTAGGGTTAGGGTTAGGGTTAGGGTTAGGTTTAGGGTTAGGGTTAGGGTTTGTGTTAGGGTTTAGGGTAAGGGTTAGGGTTTAGTGTTAGGGTTAGGGTTAGGGTTAGGGTTAGGGTTAGGGTTAGGTTTAGGGTTAGGTTAGGGTTAGGGTTAGGGTTAGGGTTAGGGTTAGGGTTTAGGGTTAGGGTTAGGGTTAGGGTTAGGGTTAGGGTTAGGCTTAGGTTTAGGATTAGGGTTAGGGTTAGGGTTAGGGTTATTGTTAGGGTTAGGGTTAGGGTTAGTGTAGGGTTAGGGTTAGGGTTAGGGTTAGGGTTTAGGGTTAGGGTTAGGGATAGGGATTAGGGTTAGGGTTTAGGGTTAGGGTTAGGGTTAGGGTTAGGGTTAGGGGTTAGGTTGAGGGTTAGGGTAAGGGTTAGGGTTAGGGTTAGGTTTAGGTTTAGGGTTAGGGTTAGGGTTAGGGTTAGGGTTTAGGGTTTAGGGTTAGGGTTAGGGTTAGTGTTAAAAAAAAGAATTTAGAACATTGTTCCTCTTCCCCTTAGAAGCTTTACTTTGAAAGATAGTCTCGTTCTTTTGAAGGTGTATGAATTTCATGAAATTCTTTTGTGAGAAACATAGAAGTGTTTTGGTGAAAAGAAGATTCTTTGTTTGGGATGTATCAAAGTATTGTCAGATTTGAGAACAGTGTTCCTCTTCCCCTTAGAAGCTTTACTTTGAAAGATAATCTCGTTCTTTTGAGAGTGTATGAATTTCATGAAATGCTTTTGTGAGAAACACAGACGTGTTTCTGTGAAAAGAAGTATCGTTGTTTGGGATGTATCAAAGTATGGTTAGAATTGAGAACAGTGTTCCTCTTCCCCTTAGAAGCTTTATTTTGAAAGATATTCACATTCATCTGAAAGTATATGAATTTCATGAAATCCTTTTGTAAGAAAAGTACACGTGTTTCTGTGAAAAGAAGATTTGTTGTTTGGGATGTATCAAAGTATTGTTAGAATTTAGAACAGTGGTTATGGTTAGGATTCGGGTTAGGGTTTGGGTTAGGGTTAGGTTTAGGGTTTCGGGATAGGTTTAGGGTTAGGGTTAAGGATAGGGTTACAATTAGTGTTAGGGTTAGGGTTTAGGGTTTAGGGTTAGGGTTAGGGTTAAAAAAAAGAATGTAGAACAGTGTTCCTCTTCCCCTTAGAAGCTTTACTTTGAAAGATAATCTCGTTCTTTAAAGTGTATGAATTTCTTGAAATGCTTTTGTGAGAAACACAGACGTATTTCTGTGAAAAGAAGATTCGTTGTTTGGGATGTATCAAAGTATGATTAGAATTGAGAACAGTGTTCCTCTTCCGTTTAGAAGCTTTACTTTGAAAGATATTCACATTCATCTGAAAGTGTATGAATTTCATGAAATGCTTTTGTGAGAAACACAGACGTGTTTCTGAGAAAAGAGGATTCGTTGTTTGGGATGTATCAAAGTATCGTTAGAATGGAGACTAGTGTTCGTCTTCCCCTTAGAAGCTTTACTTTGAAAGATAATCTCATTCTTTTGAAAGTGTATGAATTTCATGAAATGCTTTTGTGAGAAACACAAATGTGTTTCTGTGAAAAGAACATTCTTAGTTTGGGTTGTATCAAAGTATTGTTAGAATTGAGAACAGTGTTCCTCTTCTGTTTAGAAGCTTTACTTTGAGAGATATTCACATTCATCTGAAAGTGTATGAATTTCATGAAATGCTTTTGTAAGAAACGTAGACGTGTTTCTGTGAAAAGAAGATTCGTTGTTTGGGATGTATCAAAGTATTGTTAGAATTTAGAACAGTGGTTATGGTTAAGTTTAGGGTAGGGTTAGGGTTAGGGTTCGGGGTTATGGTTAGTGTTAGGGTTAGGGTTAGGGTTAGGGTTAGGGTTAGGCTTAGGCTTAGGGTTAGGGTTTGGATTAGGGTTAGGGTTAGGGTTTAGTGTTAGGGTTAGGGTTAGGGTTAGGGTTAGGGTTAGGTTTAGGGTTAGGGTTAGGGTTAGGGTTTAGGGTAAGGGTTAGAGTTTAGTGTTAGGGTTAGGGTTAGGGTTAGGGTTAGGGTTAGGGTTAGGTTTAGGGTTAGGTTAGGGTTAGGGTTAGGGTTAGGGTTAGGGTTAGGGTTTAGGGTTAGGGTTAGGGTTAGGGTTAGGGTTAGGGTTAGGGTTAGGGTTAGGTTTAGGATTAGGGTTAGGGTTAGGGTTAGGGTTATTGTTAGGGTTAGGGTTAGGGTTAGGGTAGGGTTAGGGTTAGGGTTAGGGTTAGGGTTTAGGGTTAGGGTTAGGGTTAGGGTTAGGGTTAGGGATTAGGGTTAGGGTTTAGGGTTAGGGTTAGGGTTAGGGTTAGGGTCAGGGGTTAGGGTTAGGGTTAGGGTAAGGGTTAGGGTTAGAGTTAGGATTTGGATTAGGGTTAGGGTTAGGGTTAGTGTTAGGGTTAGGGTTTAGGGTTAGGGTTAGGGTTAGGGTTACGGTTAGGGTTAGGGGTTAGGGTTAGGGTTAGGGTTAGGCTTAGGCTTAGGGTTAGGGTTAGGGTTAGTGTTAGGGTAAGGGTTAGGGTTAGGGTTAGGGTTAGGGTTAGGGTTAGGTTTAGGGTTAGGTTTAGGGTTAGGGTTAGGGTTAGGTTTAGGTTTAGGGTTAGGGGTTAGGGTTAGGGTTAGGGTTAGGGTTTGGGTAAGGGTTAGGGTTAAGTTTAGGGTTAGGTTTAGAGTTTAGGGTTAGGGTTAGGGTTAGGGTTAGGGTTAGGGTAGGGTTAGGGTTAGGGTTAGGGTTGTTAGGGGGGTTAGGGTTAGGGTTAGGGTAAGGGTTAGGGTTAGGGTTAGGTTTAGGTTTAGGGTTAGGGTTAGGGTTAGGGTTAGGGTTTAGGGTTTAGGGTTAGGGTTAGGGTTAGTGTTAAAAAAAAGAATTTAGAACATTGTTCCTCTTCCCCTTAGAAGCTTTACTTTGAAA
Organism: Microtus californicus; assembly: GCA_028537955.1. NCBI lineage: Eukaryota > Metazoa > Chordata > Mammalia > Rodentia > Cricetidae > Microtus > Microtus californicus. The sequence continues at coordinate 272,287 of JAQJZF010000030.1, forward strand.
GATAGTCTCGTTCTTTTGAAGGTGTATGAATTTCATGAAATTTTTTTGTGAGAGACATAGAAGTGTTTTGGTGAAAAGAAGATTCTTTGTTTGGGATGTATCAAAGTATTGTTAGATTTGAGAACAGTGTTCCTCTTCCCCTTAGAAGCTTTACTTTGAAAGATAATCTCGTTCTTTTGAGAGTGTTTGAATTTCAGGAAATGCTTTTGTGAGAAACACAGACGTTTTCTGTGAAAAGAAGAATCGTTGTTTGGGATGTATCAAAGTATGGTTAGAATTGAGAACAGTGTTCCTCTTCCCCTTAGAAGCTTTATTTTGAAATATATTCACATTCATCTGAAAGTGTATGAATTTCATGAAATCCTTTTGTAAGAAACGTACACGTGTTTCTGTGAAAAGAAGATTTGTTGTTTGGGATGTATCAAAGTATTGTTAGAATTTAGAACAGTGGTTAGGGTTAGGATTCGGGTTAGGGTTTGGGTTAGGGTTAGGTTTAGGGTTTAGGGATAGGTTTAGGGTTAGGGTTAAGGTTAGGGTTACAATTAGTGTTAGGGTTAGGGTTTAGGGTTTAGGGTTAGGGTTAGGGTTAAAAAAAAGAATGTAGAACAGTGTTCCTCTCCCCTTAGAAGCTTTACTTTGAAAGATAATGTCGTTCTTTTGAAAGTGTATGAATTTCATGAAATGCTTTTGTGAGAAACACAGACGTATTTCTGTGAAAAGAAGATTCGTTCTTTGGGTTGTATCAAAGTATGGTTAGAATTGAGAACAGTGTTCCTCTTCCGTTTAGAAGCTTTACTTTGAAAGATATTCACATTCATCTGAAAGTGGATGAATTTCATGAAATGCTTTTGTGAGAATCTCCCATGTGTTTCTCTCAAAAGAAGATTCATTGCTTGGGATATATCAAAGTGTTGTTAGAATTGAGAACAGTGTTCCTCTTCTGTTTAGAAGCTTTATTTTGAGAGATATTCACATTCATCTGAAAGTGTATGAATTTCATGAAATGCTTTTGTAAGAAACGTAGACGTGATTGTGAGAAAAGAAGATTCGTTTTGTGGGATGTTTCACAGTATTGTTAGAATTGTGAACAGTGTTCCTCTTACGTTTTGAAGCTTTAATTTGAAAGATAATCACGTTCATTTGAAAGTGTATGAATTTCATGAAATGCTTTTGTGAGAAACACAGACGTGTTTCTGAGAAAAGAGGATTCGTTGTTTGGATGTATCAAAGTATCTTTAGAATTGAGAATAGTGTTCCTCTTCCCCTTAGAAGCTTTACTTTGAAAGATAATCTTGTTCTTTTGAAAGTGTATGAATTTCATGAAATTCTTTTGTGAAAAACAAAAAAGTGTTTTGGTGAAAAGAAGATTCTTTGTTTGGGATGTATCAAAGTATTGTTAGAATTGAGAATAGTGTTCCTCTTACCCTTAGAAGCTTTACTTTGAAAGATAGTCTCGTTCTTTTGAAAGTGTATGAATTTCATGAAATGCTTTTGTGAGAAATACAGACGTGTTTCTGAGAAAAGGGGATTCGTTGTTTTGGATGTATCAAGGTATCGTTTGAATTGAGAATAGTGTTCCTCTTCCCCTTAGAAGCTTTACTTTGAAAGATAATCTTGTTCTTTTGAAAGTGTATGAATTTCATTAAATGCTTTTGTAAGAAACGTAGACGTGATTGTGTGAAAAGAAGATTCGTTGTGTGGGATGTTTCACAGTATTGTTAGAATTGAGAACAGTGTTCCTCTTACGTTTTGAAGCTTTACTTTGAAAGATAATCTCGTTCTTTTGAAAGTGTATGAATTTCATGAAATGCTTTTCTGAGAAACACACATGTGTTTCTCTGAAAAGAAGATTCGTATTTTGTGTTGTATCAATGTATTGTTAGAATTGAGAACAGTGTTCCTCTTCTGTTTAGAAGCTTTACTTTGAGAGATATTCACATTCATCTGAACGTGTATGAATTTCATGAAATGCTTTTGTAAGAAACGTAGACGTGTTTCTGTGAAAAGAAGATTCGTTGTTTGGGATGTATCAAAGTATGATTAGAATTGAGAACAGTGTTCCTCTTCCCCTTAGAAGCTTTACTTTGAAAGATAATCTGGTTCTTTTTAATGTGTATGAATTTCATGAAATTCTTTTGTGAAAAACAAAGAAGTGTTTTGGTGAAAAGAAGATTCTTTGTTTGGGATGTATCAAAGTATGGTTAGAATTGAGAACAGTATTCCTCTTCCATTTAAAAGCTTTTCTTTGAAAGATATTCACATTCATCTGAAAGTGTATGAATTTCATGAAATGCTTTTGTGAGAATCTCCCATGTGTTTTTCTGAAAAGAAGATTCATAGTTTGGGATATATCAAAGTATTGTTAGAATTGAGAACAGTGTTCCTCTTCTGTTTAGAAGCTTTACTTTGAGAGATATTCACATTCATCTGAAAGTGCATGAATTTCATGACATGCTTTTGTGAGAAACACAGACGTGTTTCTTTGACAAGAAGAATCGTTGTTTGGGATGTATCAAAGTATTGTTAGAATTTAGAACAGTGGTTAGGGTTAGGATTAGGGATAGGGTGTGGGTTACGGTTAGTGTTAGGGTTAGGGTAAGGTTTAGGTTTATGGTTAATGTTATGGTTATGGTTAGGGTTAGGGTTAGGGTTAGGGTTAGAATTAAAGTATGGGTTAGGGTTAGTGTTAGGGTTAGGGTTAGGGTTTGGGTTAGCGTTTGGGTAGGGTTAGGGTTAGGGTTTGGGTTAGTGTTAGGGTTAGGGTTAAAAAAAAGAATATAGAACAGTGTTCCTCTTCCCCTTAGAAGCTTTACTTTGAAAGATAATCTCGTTCTTTTGAAAGTCTATGAATTTCATGAAATGCTTTTGTGAGAAACACAGACGTATTTCTGTGAAAAGAAGATTCGTTGTTTGGGATGTATCAAAGTATGGTTAGAATTGAGAACAGTGTTCCTCTTCCTTTTAGAAGCTTTTCTTTGAAAGATATTCACATTCATCTGAAAGTGTATGAATTTCATGAAATGCTTTTGTGAGAATCTCCCATGTATGTGTTTCTCTGAAAAGAAGATTCATTGCTTGGGATATTTCAAAGTATTGTTAGAATTGAGAACAGTGTTCCTCTTCTGTTTAGAAGCTTTACTTTGAGAGATATTCACATTCATCTGAAAGTGTATGAATTTCATGAAATGCTTTTATAAGAAACGTAGACGTGATTGTGAGAAAAGAAGATTCGTTGTGTGGGATGTTTCACAGTATTGTTAGAATTGGGAACAGTGTTCCTCTTACGTTTTGAAGCTTTACTTTGAAAGATAATCACGTTCATTTGAAAGTGTATGAATTTCATGAAATGCTTTTGTGAGAAACACAGACGTGTTTCTGAGAAAAGAGGATTCGTTGTTTGGGATGTATCAAAGTATCGTTAGAATTGAGAACAGTGTTCCTCTTCCCCTTAGAAGCTTTACTTTGAAAGATAATCTCGTTCTTTTGAGAGTGTATGAATTTCATGAAATGCTTTTGTGAGAAACACAGACGTGTTTCTGTGAAAAGAAGAATCGTTGTTTGGGATGTATCAAAGTGTGGTTAGAATTTAGAACAGTGTTCCTCTTCCTTTTAGAAGCTTTTCTTTGAAAGATATTCACATTCATCTGAAAGTGTATGAATTTCATGAAATGCTTTTGTAAGAAACGTAGACGTGATTGTGTGAAAAGAAGATTCGTTGTGTGGGATGTTTCACAGTATTGTTAGAATTGAGAACAGTGTTCCTCTTACGTTTTGAAGCTTTACTTTGAAAGATAATCTCGTTCTTTTGAAAGTGTATGAATTTCATGAAATGCTTTTCTGAGAAACACACATGTGTTTCTCTGAAAAGAAGATTCGTATTTTGTGTTGTATCAATGTATTGTTAGAATTGAGAACAGTGTTCCTCTTCTGTTTAGAAGCTTTACTTTGAGAGATATTCACATTCATCTGAACGTGTATGAATTTCATGAAATGCTTTTGTAAGAAACGTAGACGTGTTTCTGTGAAAAGAAGATTCGTTGTTTGGGATGTATCAAAGTATGATTAGAATTGAGAACAGTGTTCCTCTTCCCCTTAGAAGCTTTACTTTGAAAGATAATCTGGTTCTTTTTAATGTGTATGAATTTCATGAAATTCTTTTGTGAAAAACAAAGAAGTGTTTTGGTGAAAAGAAGATTCTTTGTTTGGGATGTATCAAAGTATGGTTAGAATTGAGAACAGTATTCCTCTTCCATTTAAAAGCTTTTCTTTGAAAGATATTCACATTCATCTGAAAGTGTATGAATTTCATGAAATGCTTTTGTGAGAATCTCCCATGTGTTTTTCTGAAAAGAAGATTCATAGTTTGGGATATATCAAAGTATTGTTAGAATTGAGAACAGTGTTCCTCTTCTGTTTAGAAGCTTTACTTTGAGAGATATTCACATTCATCTGAAAGTGCATGAATTTCATGACATGCTTTTGTGAGAAACACAGACGTGTTTCTTTGACAAGAAGAATCGTTGTTTGGGATGTATCAAAGTATTGTTAGAATTTAGAACAGTGGTTAGGGTTAGGATTAGGGATAGGGTGTGGGTTACGGTTAGTGTTAGGGTTAGGGTAAGGTTTAGGTTTATGGTTAATGTTATGGTTATGGTTAGGGTTAGGGTTAGGGTTAGGGTTAGAATTAAAGTATGGGTTAGGGTTAGTGTTAGGGTTAGGGTTAGGGTTTGGGTTAGCGTTTGGGTAGGGTTAGGGTTAGGGTTTGGGTTAGTGTTAGGGTTAGGGTTAAAAAAAAGAATATAGAACAGTGTTCCTCTTCCCCTTAGAAGCTTTACTTTGAAAGATAATCTCGTTCTTTTGAAAGTCTATGAATTTCATGAAATGCTTTTGTGAGAAACACAGACGTATTTCTGTGAAAAGAAGATTCGTTGTTTGGGATGTATCAAAGTATGGTTAGAATTGAGAACAGTGTTCCTCTTCCTTTTAGAAGCTTTTCTTTGAAAGATATTCACATTCATCTGAAAGTGTATGAATTTCATGAAATGCTTTTGTGAGAATCTCCCATGTATGTGTTTCTCTGAAAAGAAGATTCATTGCTTGGGATATTTCAAAGTATTGTTAGAATTGAGAACAGTGTTCCTCTTCTGTTTAGAAGCTTTACTTTGAGAGATATTCACATTCATCTGAAAGTGTATGAATTTCATGAAATGCTTT
>JAQJZF010000030.1:287500-300000 GCA_028537955.1 Microtus californicus
TGTTAGGGTTAGGGTTAGGGTTTGGGTTAGCGTTTGGGTAGGGTTAGGGTTAGGGTTTGGGTTAGTGTTAGGGTTAGGGTTATGGTTAGGGTTAGGGTTTAGGGTTAGGGTTAGGGTTAGGGTTAGGGTTAAAAAAAAGAATATAGAACAGTGTTCCTCTTCCCCTTAGAAGCTTTACTTTGAAAGATAATCTCGTTCTTTTGAAAGTCTATGAATTTCATGAAATGCTTTTGTGAGAAACACAGACGTATTTCTGTGAAAAGAAGATTCGTTGTTTGGGATGTATCAAAGTATGGTTAGAATTGAGAACAGTGTTCCTCTTCCTTTTAGAAGCTTTTCTTTGAAAGATATTCACATTCATCTGAAAGTGTATGAATTTCATGAAATGCTTTTGTGAGAATCTCCCATGTATGTGTTTCTCTGAAAAGAAGATTCATTGCTTGGGATATTTCAAAGTATTGTTAGAATTGAGAACAGTGTTCCTCTTCTGTTTAGAAGCTTTGCTTTGAGAGATATTCACATTCATCTGAAAGTGTATGAATTTCATGAAATGCTTTTATAAGAAACGTAGACGTGATTGTGAGAAAAGAAGATTCGTTGTGTGGGATGTTTCACAGTATTGTTAGAATTGGGAACAGTGTTCCTCTTACGTTTTGAAGCTTTACTTTGAAAGATAATCACGTTCATTTGAAAGTGTATGAATTTCATGAAATGCTTTTGTGAGAAACACAGACGTGTTTCTGAGAAAAGAGGATTCGTTGTTTGGGATGTATCAAAGTATCGTTAGAATTGAGAACAGTGTTCCTCTTCCCCTTAGAAGCTTTACTTTGAAAGATAATCTCGTTCTTTTGAGAGTGTATGAATTTCATGAAATGCTTTTGTGAGAAACACAGACGTGTTTCTGTGAAAAGAAGAATCGTTGTTTGGGATGTATCAAAGTGTGGTTAGAATTTAGAACAGTGTTCCTCTTCCTTTTAGAAGCTTTTCTTTGAAAGATATTCACATTCATCTGAAAGTGTATGAATTTCATGAAATGCTTTTGTAAGAAACGTAGACGTGATTGTGTGAAAAGAAGATTCGTTGTGTGGGATGTTTCACAGTATTGTTAGAATTGAGAACAGTGTTCCTCTTACGTTTTGAAGCTTTACTTTGAAAGATAATCTCGTTCTTTTGAAAGTGTATGAATTTAATGAAATGCTTTTGTGAGAAAAACAGACGTGTTTATGTGAAAAGAAGATTCGTTGTTTGGGATGTATCAAAGTATTGTTAGAATTGAGAACAGTGTTCCTCTTCCCCTTAGAAGCTTTACTTTGAAAGATAGTCTCGTTCTTTTGAAAGTGTATGAATTTCATGAAATGCTTTTGCGAGATACACAGATGTGTTTCTTTGAAAAGAAGATTCGTAGTTTGGGTTGTATCAAAATATTGTTAGAATTGAGAACAGTGTTCCTCTTCTGTTTAAAAGCTTTTCTTTGAGAGATATTCACATCCATCTGAAAGTGTATGAATTTCATGAAATGCTTTTGTAAGAAACATGGACGTGTTTCTGTGAAAAGAAGATTCGTTGTTTGGGATGTATCAAAGTATTGTTAGAATTTAGAACAGTGGTTAGGGTTAGGATTAGGGTTAGGGTCTGGGTTAGGGTTAGGGTTAGGGTTAGGGTTAGGGATAGGGTATAGGGATATGGTTCGGGTTAGGGTTAGGGTTACGATTAGGGTTAGGGTTAGGGTTATGGTTTAGGGTTTAGGGTTAGGGTTAGGGTTAGGGTTAGTGTTAGGGGTAAAAAAAAAGAATTTAGAACAGGGTTCCTCTTCCCCTTAGAAGCTTTACTTTGAAAGATAATATCGTTCTTTTGAAAGTGTATGAATTTCATGAAATGCTTTTGTGAGAAACACAGACGTATTTCTGTGAAAAGAAGATTCGTTGTTTGGGTTGTATCAAAGTATTGTTAGAATTTAGAACAGTGGTTAGGGTTATGATTAGGGTTAGGGTCTGGGTTAGGGTTAGGTTTAGGATTAGGGTTAGGGTTTAGGGATATGGTTCGGGTTAGCGTTAGGGTTACGATTAGGGTTAGGGTTAGGGTTATGGTTTAGGGTTTAGGGGTAGGGTTAGGGTTAGTGTTAGTGGTAAAAAAAAAGAATTTAGAACAGGGTTCCTCTTCCCCTTAGAAGCTTTACTTTGAAAGATAATCTCGTTCTTTTGAAAGTGTATGAATTTCATGAAATGCTTTTGTGAGAAACACAGACGTGTTTCTGTGAAAATAAGATTCGTTGTTTGGGATGTATCAAAGTATTGTTAGAATTGAAAACAGTGTTCCTCTTCCCCTTAGAAGCTTTACTTTGAAAGATATTCACATTCATCTGAAAGTGTATGAATTTCATGAAATGCTTTTGTAAGAAACTTAGACGTGATTGTGTGAAAAGAAGATTCGCTGTGCGGGATGTTTCACAGTATTGTTAGAATTGAGAACAGTGTTCCTCTTCCTTTAGAAGCTTTACTTTGAAAGATAGTCTCGTTCTTTTGAAAGTGTAAGAATTTAATGAAATGCTTTTGTGAGAAACACAGACGTGTTTTGGTGAAAAGAAGATTCGTTGTTTGGGATGTATCAAATTATTGTTAGAATTGAGAATAGTGTTCCTCTTCCCCTTAGAAGCTTTACTTTGAAAGATATTCACATTCATCTGAAAGTGTATGAATTTCATGAAATGCTTTTGTAAGAAACATAGACGTGTTTCTGTGAAAAGAAGATTTGTTGTTTGGGATGTATCAAAGTATTGTTAGAATGTAGAACAGTGGTTAGTGTTAGGTTTAGGGTCAGGGTTAGGGTTAGGGTTAGAGTTAGGGTTTAGGGTTAGGGTTAGGGTTAGGGTTGTTTGGGGGTAGGGTTAGGGTTAGGGTTAGGGTTAGGGTTAGAGTTAGGGTAAGGGTTAGGGTTAGGGTTAGGGTTAGGGTTAGGGTTTGGGTTAGGGTTAGGGTAGGGTTAGGGTTAGGGTTAGTGTTAGGGTTAGGGTTATGGTTAGGGTTAGGGTTTAGGGTTAGTGTTTGGGTTAGGGTTAGGGTTAGGGTTAGTGTTAGGGTTAGGGTTAAAAAAAAAAGAATATAGAACAGTGTTCCTCTTCCCTTTAGAAGCTTTACTTTGAAAGATTGTCTCGTTCTTTTGAAAGTGTATGAATTTCATGAAATGCTTTTGTGAGAAACACAGATGTGTTTCTGTGAAAAGAAGATTCGTAGTTTGGGTTGTATCTAAATATTGTTAGAATTGAGAACAGTGTTCCTCTTCTGTTTAGAAGCTTTACTTTGAGAGATATTCACATTCATCTGAAAGTGTATGAATTTCATGAAATGCTTTTGTCAGAAACATAGACGTGTTTCTGTGAAATGAAGATTCGTTGTTTGGGATGTATCAAAGTATTGTTAGAATTTAGAACAGTGGTTAGGGTTAGAATTAGGGTTAGGGTCTGGGTTAGGGTTAGGGTTAGGATTTAGGGATATGGTTCGTTTTAGGGTTAGGGTTACGATTAGGGTTAGGGTTAGGGTTATGGTTTAGGGTTTAGGGTTAGGGTTAGGGTTAGTGTTAGGGTTAAAAAAAAGAATTTAGAACAGGGTTCCTCTTCCCCTTAGAAGCTTTACTTTGAAAGATAATCACGTTCGTTTGAAAGTGTATGAATTTCATGAAATGCTTTTGTGAGAAACACAGACTTGTTTCTGAGAAAAAAGAATTCCTTGTTTGGGATGTATCAAAGTATCGTTAGAATTGAGAATAGTGTTCCTCTTCCCCTTAGAAGCTTTACTTTGAAAGATAATCTGGTTCTTTTTAAAGTGTATGAATTTCATGAAATTTTTTTGTGAAAAACAAAGAAGTGTTTTGGTGAAAAGAAGATTCTTTGTTTGGGATGTATCAAAGTATGGTTAGAATTGAGAACAGTATTCCTCTTCCATTTAGAAGCTTTTCTTTGAAAGATATTCACATTCATCTGAAAGTGTATGAATTTCATGAAATGCTTTTGTGAGAATCTCCCATGTGTTTTTCTGAAAAGAAGATTCATAGTTTGGGATATATCAAAGTATTGATAGAATTGAGAACAGTGTTCCTCTTCTGTTTAGAAGCTTTACTTTGAGAGATAATCTCGTTCTTTTGAAAGTGTATGAATTTCATGACATGCTTTTGTGAGAAACACAGACGTGTTTCTGTGACAAGAAGAATCGTTGTTTGGGATGTATCAAAGTATTGTTAGAATTTAGAACAGTGGTTAGGGTTAGGATTAGGGATAGGGTGTGGGTTACGGTTAGTGTTAGGGTTAGGGTAAGGTTTAGGTTTATGGTTATGTTTAGGGTTAGGGTTAGGGTTAGGGTTAGAGTTAAGGTATGGGTTAGGGTTAGTGTTAGGATTAGGGTTAGGGTTAGGGTTAGGGTTATGGTTAAGGTTAGGATAGGGTTAGGGTTAGGGTTAGGGTTTGGGTTAGTGTTAGGGTTAGGGTTATGGTTAGGGTTCGGGTTTAGGGTTAGAGTTAGGGTTAGGGTTAGGGTTAGGGTTAGGGTTAGGGTTAAAAAAAAAGAATATAGAACAGTGTTCCTCTTCCCCTTAGAAGCTTTACTTTGAAAGATAATCTCGTTCTTTTGAAAGTGTATGAATTTCATGAAATGCTTTTGTGAGAAACACAGACGTATTTCTGTGAAAAGAAGATTCGTTGTTTGGGATGTATCAAAGTATTGTTAGAATGTAGAACAGTGGTTAGGGTTAGGTTTAGGGTCAGGGTTAGGGTTAGGGTTAGAGTTAGGGTTTAGGGTTAGGGTTAGGGTTAGGGTTGTTTGGGTGTAGGGTTAGGGTTAGGGTTAGGGTTAGGATTAGGTTTAGGGTTTAGGGTTTAGGGTTAGGGTTAGGGTTAGGGTTAAAAAAAAATTTAGAACAGTGTTCCTCTTCCCCTTAGAAGCTTTACTTTGAAAGATAATCTCGTTCTTTTGAGAGTGTATGAATTTCATGAAATGCTTTTGTGAGAAACACAGACGTGTTTCTGTGAAAAGAAGAATCGTTGTTTAAGATGTATCAAAGTATGGTTAGAATTGAGAACAGTGTTCCTCTTCCGTTTTGAAGCTTTACTTTGAAAGATAATCTCGTTCTTTTGAAAGTGTATGAATTTATTGAAATGCTTTTGTGAGAAACACAGACGTGTTTCTGAGAAAAGAGGATTCGTTGTTTGGGATGTATCAAAGTATCGTTAGAATTGAGACTAGTGTTCGTCTTCCCCTTAGAAGCTTTATTTTGAAAGATAATCTCATTCTTTTGAAAGTGTATGAATTTCATGAAATGCTTTTGTGAGAATCTCCCATGTGTTTCTCTCAAAAGAAGATTCATTGCTTGGGATATATGAAAGTATTGTTGGAATTGAGAACAGTGTTCCTCTTCTGTTTAGAAGCTTTACTTTAAGAGATATTCACATTCATCTGAAAGTGTATGAATTTCATGAAATGCTTTTGTAAGAAACGAAGACGTGTTTCTGTGAAAAGAAGATTCGTTGTTTGGGATGTATCAAAGTATTGTTAGAATGTAGAACAGTGGTTAGGGTTAGGTTTAGGGTCAGGGTTAGGGTTAGGGTTAGGGTTAGGGTTTAGGGTTAGGGTTAGGGTTAGGGTTGTTTGGGGGTAGGGTTAGGGTTAGGGTTAGGGTTAGGGTTAGGGTTAGGGTTAGAGTTAGGGTAAGGGTTAGGGTTAGGGTTAGGGTTAGGGTTAGGGTTTGGGTTAGGGTTAGGGTAGGGTTAGGGTTAGGGTTAGGGTTAGTGTTAGGGTTAGGGTTATGGTTAGGGTTAGGGTTAGGGTTAGTGTTAGGGTTAGGGTAAGGGTTAGGGTTAGGGTTAGGGTTAGGGTTAAAAAAAAAAGAATATTGAACAGTGTTCCTCTTCCCCTTAGAAGCTTTACTTTGAAAGATAGTCTCGTTCTTTTGCAAGTGTATGAATTTCATGAAATGCTTTTGTGAGAAACACAGATGTGTTTCTGTGAAAAGAAGATTCGTAGTTTGGGTTGTATCAAAATATTGTTAGAATTGAGAACAGTGTTCCTCTTCCTTTTAGAAGCTTTTCTTTGAAAGATATTCACATTCATCTGAAAGTGTATGAATTTCATGAAATGCTTTTGTGAGAATCTCCCATGTATGTGTTTCTCTGAAAAGAAGATTCATTGCTTGGGATATTTCAAAGTATTGTTAGAATTGAGAACAGTGTTCCTCTTCTGTTTAGAAGCTTTACTTTGAGAGATATTCACATTCATCTGAAAGTGTATGAATTTCATGAAATGCTTTTATAAGAAACGTAGACGTGATTGTGAGAAAAGAAGATTCGTTGTGTGGGATGTTTCACAGTATTGTTAGAATTGGGAACAGTGTTCCTCTTACGTTTTGAAGCTTTACTTTGAAAGATAATCACGTTCATTTGAAAGTGTATGAATTTCATGAAATGCTTTTGTGAGAAACACAGACGTGTTTCTGAGAAAAGAGGATTCGTTGTTTGGGATGTATCAAAGTATCGTTAGAATTGAGAACAGTGTTCCTCTTCCCCTTAGAAGCTGTACTTTGAAAGATAATCTCGTTCTTTTGAGAGTGTATGAATTTCATGAAATGCTTTTGTGAGAAACACAGACGTGTTTCTGTGAAAAGAAGAATCATTGTTTGGGATGTATCAAAGTGTGGTTAGAATTTAGAACAGTGTTCCTCTTCCTTTTAGAAGCTTTTCTTTGAAAGATATTCACATTCATCTGAAAGTGTATGAATTTCATGAAATGCTTTTGTGAGAAACACAGACGTATTTCTGTGAAAAGAAGATTCGTTGTTTGGGATGTATCAAAGTATGGTTAGAATTGAGAACAGTGTTCCTCTTACGTTTTGAAGCTTTACTTTGAAAGATAATCTCGTTCTTTTGAAAGTGTATGAATTTAATGAAATGCTTTTGTGAGAAAAACAGACGTGTTTATGTGAAAAGAAGATTCGTTGTTTGGGATGTATCAAAGTATTGTTAGAATTTAGAACAGTGGTTAGGGTTAGAATTAGGGTTAGGGTCTGGGTTAGGGTTAGGGTTAGGATTTAGGGATATGGTTCGTTTTAGGGTTAGGGTTACGATTAGGGTTAGGGTTAGGGTTATGGTTTAGGGTTTAGGGTTAGGGTTAGGGTTAGGGTTAGTGTTAGGGTTAAAAAAAAGAATTTAGAACAGGGTTCCTCTTCCCCTTAGAACCTTTACTTTGAAAGATAATCACGTTCATTTGAAAGTGTATGAATTTCATGAAATGCTTTTGTGAGAAACACAGACTTGTTTCTGAGAAAAGAGATTTCGTTGTTTGGGATGTATCAAAGTATCGTTAGAATTGAGAATATTGTTCCTCTTCCCCTTAGAAGCTTTACTTTGAAAGATAATCTCGTTCTTTTGAAAGTCTATGAATTTCATGAAATTCTTTTGTGAAAAACAAAGAAGTGTTTTGGTGAAAAGAAGATTCTTTGTTTGGGATGTATCAAAGTATGGTTAGAATTGAGAACAGTATTCCTCTTCCATTTAAAAGCTTTTCTTTGAAAGATATTCACATTCATCTGAAAGTGTATGAATTTCATGAAATGCTTTTGTGAGAATCTCCCATGTGTTTTTCTGAAAAGAAGATTCATAGTTTGGGATATATCAAAGTATTGTTAGAATTGAGAACAGTGTTCCTCTTCTGTTTAGAAGCTTTACTTTGAGAGATATTCACATTCATCTGAAAGTGTATGAATTTCATGACATGCTTTTGTGAGAAACACAGACGTGTTTCTGTGACAAGAAGAATCGTTGTTTGGGATGTATAAAAGTATTGTTAGAATTTAGAACAGTGGTTAGGGTTAGGATTAGGGATAGGGTGTGGGTTACGGTTAGTGTTAGGGTTAGGGTAAGGTTTAGGTTTATGGTTAATGTTATGGTTATGGTTAGGGTTAGGGTTAGGGTTAGAGTTAAAGTATGGGTTAGGGTTAGTGTTAGGGTTAGGGTTAGGGTTTGGGTTAGCATTAGGGTAGGGTTAGGGTTAGGGTTAGGGTTTGGGTTAGTGTTAGGGTTATGGTTATGGTTAGGGTTAGGGTTTAGGGTTAGGCTTAGGGTTAGGGTTAGGGTTAGGGTTAAAAAAAAAAGAATATAGAACAGTGTTCCTCTTCCCCTTAGAAGCTTTACTTTGAAAGATAATCTCGTTCTTTTGAAAGTCTATGAATTTCATGAAATGCTTTTGTGAGAAACACAGACGTATTTCTGTGAAAAGAAGATTCGTTGTTTGGGATGTATCAAAGTATGGTTAGAATTGAGAACAGTGTTCCTCTTCCTTTTAGAAGCTTTTCTTTGAAAGATATTCACATTCATCTGAAAGTGTATGAATTTCATGAAATGCTTTTGTGAGAATCTCCCATGTATGTGTTTCTCTGAAAAGAAGATTCATTGCTTGGGATATTTCAAAGTATTGTTAGAATTGAGAACAGTGTTCCTCTTCTGATTAGAAGCTTTACTTTGAGAGATATTCACATTCATCTGAAAGTGTATGAATTTCATGAAATGCTTTTATAAGAAACGTAGATGTGATTGTGAGAAAAGAAGATTCGTTGTGTGGGATGTTTCACAGTATTGTTAGAATTGGAAACAGTGTTCCTCTTACGTTTTGAAGCTTTACTTTGAAAGATAATCACGTTCATTTGAAAGTGTATGAATTTCATGAAATGCTTTTGTGAGAAACACAGACGTGTTTCTGAGAAAAGAGGATTCGTTGTTTGGGATGTATCAAAGTATCGTTAGAATTGAGAACAGTGTTCCTCTTCCCCTTAGAAGCTGTACTTTGAAAGATAATCTCGTTCTTTTGAGAGTGTATGAATTTCATGAAATGCTTTTGTGAGAAACACAGACGTGTTTCTGTGAAAAGAAGAATCATTGTTTGGGATGTATCAAAGTGTGGTTAGAATTTAGAACAGTGTTCCTCTTCCTTTTAGAAGCTTTTCTTTGAAAGATATTCACATTCATCTGAAAGTGTATGAATTTCATGAAATGCTTTTGTAAGAAACGTAGACGTGATTGTGTGAAAAGAAGATTCGTTGTGTGGGATGTTTCACAGTATTGTTAGAATTGAGAACAGTGTTCCTCTTACGTTTTGAAGCTTTACTTTGAAAGATAATCTCGTTCTTTTGAAAGTGTATGAATTTAATGAAATGCTTTTGTGAGAAAAACAGACGTGTTTATGTGAAAAGAAGATTCGTTGTTTGGGATGTATCAAAGTATTGTTAGAATTTAGAACAGTGGTTAGGGTTAGAATTAGGGTTAGGGTCTGGGTTAGGGTTAGGGTTAGGATTTAGGGATATGGTTCGTTTTAGGGTTAGGGTTACGATTAGGGTTAGGGTTAGGGTTATGGTTTAGGGTTTAGGGTTAGGGTTTGGTTAGGGTTAGTGTTAGGGTTAAAAAAAAGAATTTAGAACAGGGTTCCTCTTCCCCTTAGAACCTTTACTTTGAAAGATAATCACGTTCATTTGAAAGTGTATGAATTTCATGAAATGCTTTTGTGAGAAACACAGACTTGTTTCTGAGAAAAGAGATTTCGTTGTTTGGGATGTATCAAAGTATCGTTAGAATTGAGAATATTGTTCCTCTTCCCCTTAGAAGCTTTACTTTGAAAGATAATCTCGTTCTTTTGAAAGTCTATGAATTTCATGAAATTCTTTTGTGAAAAACAAAGAAGTGTTTTGGTGAAAAGAAGATTCTTTGTTTGGGATGTATCAAAGTATGGTTAGAATTGAGAACAGTATTCCTCTTCCATTTAAAAGCTTTTCTTTGAAAGATATTCACATTCATCTGAAAGTGTATGAATTTCATGAAATGCTTTTGTGAGAATCTCCCATGTGTTTTTCTGAAAAGAAGATTCATAGTTTGGGATATATCAAAGTATTGTTAGAATTGAGAACAGTGTTCCTCTTCTGTTTAGAAGCTTTACTTTGAGAGATATTCACATTCATCTGAAAGTGTATGAATTTCATGACATGCTTTTGTGAGAAACACAGACGTGTTTCTGTGACAAGAAGAATCGTTGTTTGGGATGTATAAAAGTATTGTTAGAATTTAGAACAGTGGTTAGGGTTAGGATTAGGGATAGGGTGTGGGTTACGGTTAGTGTTAGGGTTAGGGTAAGGTTTAGGTTTATGGTTAATGTTATGGTTATGGTTAGGGTTAGGGTTAGGGTTAGAGTTAAAGTATGGGTTAGGGTTAGTGTTAGGGTTAGGGTTAGGGTTTGGGTTAGCATTAGGGTAGGGTTAGGGTTAGGGTTAGGGTTTGGGTTAGTGTTAGGGTTATGGTTATGGTTAGGGTTAGGGTTTAGGGTTAGGCTTAGGGTTAGGGTTAGGGTTAGGGTTAAAAAAAAAAGAATATAGAACAGTGTTCCTCTTCCCCTTAGAAGCTTTACTTTGAAAGATAATCTCGTTCTTTTGAAAGTCTATGAATTTCATGAAATGCTTTTGTGAGAAACACAGACGTATTTCTGTGAAAAGAAGATTCGTTGTTTGGGATGTATCAAAGTATGGTTAGAATTGAGAACAGTGTTCCTCTTCCTTTTAGAAGCTTTTCTTTGAAAGATATTCACATTCATCTGAAAGTGTATGAATTTCATGAAATGCTTTTGTGAGAATCTCCCATATATGTGTTTCTCTGAAAAGAAGATTCATTGCTTGGGATATTTCAAAGTATTGTTAGAATTGAGAACAGTGTTCCTCTTCTGATTAGAAGCTTTACTTTGAGAGATATTCACATTCATCTGAAAGTGTATGAATTTCATGAAATGCTTTTATAAGAAACGTAGATGTGATTGTGAGAAAAGAAGATTCGTTGTGTGGGATGTTTCACAGTATTGTTAGAATTGGAAACAGTGTTCCTCTTACGTTTTGAAGCTTTACTTTGAAAGATAATCACGTTCATTTGAAAGTGTATGAATTTCATGAAATGCTTTTGTGAGAAACACAGACGTGTTTCTGAGAAAAGAGGATTCGTTGTTTGGGATGTATCAAAGTATCGTTAGAATTGAGAACAGTGTTCCTCTTCCCCTTAGAAGCTGTACTTTGAAAGATAATCTCGTTCTTTTGAGAGTGTATGAATTTCATGAAATGCTTTTGTGAGAAACACAGACGTGTTTCTGTGAAAAGAAGAATCATTGTTTGGGATGTATCAAAGTGTGGTTAGAATTTAGAACAGTGTTCCTCTTCCTTTTAGAAGCTTTTCTTTGAAAGATATTCACATTCATCTGAAAGTGTATGAATTTCATGAAATGCTTTTGTAAGAAACGTAGACGTGATTGTGTGAAAAGAAGATTCGTTGTGTGGGATGTTTCACAGTATTGTTAGAATTGAGAACAGTGTTCCTCTTACGTTTTGAAGCTTTACTTTGAAAGATAATCTCGTTCTTTTGAAAGTGTATGAATTTAATGAAATGCTTTTGTGAGAAAAACAGACGTGTTTATGTGAAAAGAAGATTCGTTGTTTGGGATGTATCAAAGTATTGTTAGAATTGAGAACAGTGTTCCTCTTCCCCTTAGAAGCTTTACTTTGAAAGATAGTCTCGTTCTTTTGAAAGTGTATGAATTTCATGAAATGCTTTTGCGAGATACACAGATGTGTTTCTGTGAAAAGAAGATTCGTAGTTTGGGTTGTATCAAAATATTGTTAGAATTGAGAACAGTGTTCCTCTTCTGTTTAAAAGCTTTTCTTTGAGAGATATTCACATCCATCTGAAAGTGTATGAATTTCATGAAATGCTTTTGTAAGAAACATGGACGTGTTTCTGTGAAAAGAAGATTCGTTGTTTGGGATGTATCAAAGTATTGTTAGAATTTAGAACAGTGGTTAGGGTTAGGATTAGGGTTAGGGTCTGGGTTAGGGTTAGGGTTAGGGTTAGTGTTAGGGGTAAAAAAAAAGAATTTAGAACAGGGTTCCTCTTGCCCTTAGAAGCTTTACTTTGAAAGATAATATCGTTCTTTTGAAAGTGTATGAATTTCATGAAATGCTTTTGTGAGAAACACAGACGTATTTCTGTGAAAAGAAGATTCGTTGTTTGGGTTGTATCAAAGTATTGTTAGAATTTAGAACAGTGGTTAGGGTTATGATTAGGGTTAGGGTCTGGGTTAGGGTTAGGTTTAGGATTAGGGTTAGGGTTTAGGGATATGGTTCGGGTTAGGGTTAGGGTTACGATTAGGGTTAGGGTTAGGGTTATGGTTTAGGGTTTAGGGGTAGGGTTAGGGTTAGTGTTAGTGGTAAAAAAAAAGAATTTAGAACAGGGTTCCTCTTCCCCTTAGAAGCTTTACTTTGAAAGATAATCTCGTTCTTTTGAAAGTGTATGAATTTATTGAAATGCTTTTGTGAGAAACACAGACGTGTTTCTGTGAAAATAAGATTCGTTGTTTGGGATGTATCAAAGTATTGTTAGAATTGAAAACAGTGTTCCTCTTCCCCTTAGAAGCTTTACTTTGAAAGATATTCACATTCATCTG
>JAQJZF010000030.1:302500-317500 GCA_028537955.1 Microtus californicus
TGAAAAGAAGATTCTTTGTTTGGGATGTATCAAAGTATGGTTAGAATTGAGAACAGTATTCCTCTTCCATTTAGAAGCTTTTCTTTGAAAGATATTCACATTAATCTGAAAGTGTATGAATTTCATGAAATGCTTTTGTGAGAATCTCCCATGTGTTTTTCTGAAAAGAAGATTCATAGTTTGGGATATATCAAAGTATTGATAGAATTGAGAACAGTGTTCCTCTTCTGTTTAGAAGCTTTACTTTGAGAGATATTCACATTCATCTGAAAGTGTATGAATTTCATGACATGCTTTTGTGAGAAACACAGACGTGTTTCTGTGACAAGAAGAATCGTTGTTTGGGATGTATCAAAGTATTGTTAGAATTTAGAACAGTGGTTAGGGTTAGGATTAGGGATAGGGTGTGGGTTACGGTTAGTGTTAGGGTTAGGGTAAGGTTTAGGTTTATGGTTATGGTTATGGTTATGTTTAGGGTTAGGGTTAGGGTTAGGGTTAGAGTTAAGGTATGGGTTAGGGTTAGTGTTAGGGTTAGGGTTAGGGTTAGGGTTTGGGTTAGGGTTAGGATAGGGTTAGGGTTAGGGTTAGGGTTTGGGTTAGTGTTAGGGTTAGGGTTATGATTAGGGTTAGGGTTTAGGGTTAGAGTTAGGGTTAGGGTTAGGGTTAGGGTTAGGGTTAGGGTTAAAAAAAAAAGAATATAGAACAGTGTTCCTCTTCCCCTTAGAAGCTTTACTTTGAAAGATAATCTCGTTCTTTTGAAAGTGTATGAATTTCATGAAATGCTTTTGTGAGAAACACAGACGTATTTCTGTGAAAAGAAGATTCGTTGTTTGGGATGTATCAAAGTATGGTTAGAATTGAGAACAGTGTTCCTCTTCCTTTTAGAAGCTTTTCTTTGAAAGATATTCACATTCATCTGAAAGTGTATGAATTTCATGAAATGCTTTTGTGAGAATCTCCCATGTATGTGTTTCTCTGAAAAGAAGATTCATTGCTTGGGATATTTCAAAGTATTGTTAGAATTGAGAACAGTGTTCCTCTTCTGTTTAGAAGCTTTACTTTGAGAGATATTCACATTCATCTGAAAGTGTATGAATTTCATGAAATGCTTTTATAAGAAACGTAGATGTGATTGTGAGAAAAGAAGATTCGTTGTGTGGGATGTTTCACAGTATTGTTAGAATTGGGAACAGTGTTCCTCTTACGTTTTGAAGCTTTACTTTGAAAGATAATCACGTTCATTTGAAAGTGTATGAATTTCATGAAATGCTTTTGTGAGAAACACAGACGTGTTTCTGAGAAAAGAGGATTCGTTGTTTGGGATGTATCAAAGTATCGTTAGAATTGAGAACAGTGTTCCTCTTCCCCTTAGAAGCTTTACTTTGAAAGATAATCTCGTTCTTTTGAGAGTGTATGAATTTCATGAAATGCTTTTGTGAGAAACACAGACGTGTTTCTGTGAAAAGAAGAATCGTTGTTTGGGATGTATCAAAGTGTGGTTAGAATTTAGAACAGTGTTCCTCTTCCTTTTAGAAGCTTTTCTTTGAAAGATATTCACATTCATCTGAAAGTGTATGAATTTCATGAAATGCTTTTGTGAGAAACACAGATGTGTTTCTGTGAAAAGAAGATTCGTAGGTTGGGTTGTATCAAAATATTGTTAGAATTGAGAACAGTGTTCCTCTTCTGTTTAAAAGCTTTTCTTTGAGAGATATTCACATCCATCTGAAAGTGTATGAATTTCATGAAATGCTTTTGTAAGAAACATAGACGTGTTTCTGTGAAAAGAAGATTCGTTGTTTGGGATGTATCAAAGTATTGTTAGAATTTAGAACAGTGGTTAGGGTTAGGATTAGGGTTAGGGTCTGGGTTAGGGTTAGGGTTAGGGTTAGGGTTTAGGGATATGGTTCGGGTTAGGGTTAGGGTTACGATTAGGGTTAGGGTTAGGGTTATGGTTATGGTTATGGTTAGGGTAAGGTTTAGGGATAGAGTTAGGGTAAGGGTTAGGGTTAGGGTTAGGGTTAGGGTTAGGGTTAGGGTTAGGGTTAGGGTTTGGGTTAGGGTTAGTGTAGGGTTAGTGTTAGGGTTAGGGTTAGTGTTAGGGTTAGGGTTATGGTTAGGGTTAGGGTTTAGGGTTAGGGTTAGGGTTTAGGGTTAGGGTTAGGGTTATGGTTAGGGTTAGGGTTAGGGTTAGGATTAGGGTTAACAAAAAGGAATATAGAACAGTGTTCCTCTTCCCCTTAGAAGCTTTACTTTGAAAGATAATCTCGTTCTTTTGAAAGTCTATGAATTTCATGAAATGCTTTTGTGAGAAACACAGACGTGTTTCTGTGAAAAGAAGAATCGTTGTTTGGGATGTATCAAAGTATGGTTAGAATTGAGAACAGTGTTCCTCTTCCTTTTAGAAGCTTTTCTTTGAAAGATATTCACATTCTTCTGAAAGTGTATGAATTTCATGAAATGCTTTTGTGAGAATCTCCCATGTATGTGTTTCTCTGAAAAGAAGATTCATTGATTGGGATATTTCAAAGTATTGTTAGAATTAAGAACAGTGTTCCTCTTCTGTTTAGAAGCTTTACTTTGAGAGATATTCACATTCATATGAAAGTGTATGAATTTCATGAAATGCTTTTATAAGAAACGTAGACATTCTTGTGAGAAAAGAAGATTCGTTGTGTGGGATGTTTCACAGTATTGTTAGAATTGGGAACAGTGTTCCTCTTACGTTTTGAAGCTTTACTTTGAAAGATAATCTCGTTCTTTTGAAAGTGTATGAATTTAATGAAATGCTTTTATGAGAAACACAGACGTGTTTATGTGAAAAGAAGATTCGTTGTTTGGGATGTATCAAAGTATTGTTAGAATTTAGAACAGTGGTTAGGGTTAGGATTAGGGTTAGGGTCTGGGTTAGGGTTAGGGTTAGAGTTTAGGGATATGGTTCGGGTTAGGGTTAGGGTTACGATTAGGGTTAGGGTTAGGGTTATGGTTTAGGGTTTAGGGTTAGGGTTAGGGTTAGGGTTAGTGTTAGCGGTAAAAAAAAAGAATTTAGAACAGGGTTCCTCTTCCCCTTAGAAGCTTTACTTTGAAAGATAATCTCGTTCTTTTGAAAGTGTATGAATTTCATGAAATGCTTTTGTGAGAAACACAGACGTATTTCTGTGAAAAGAAGATTCGTTGTTTGGGATGTATCAAAGTATGGTTAGAATTGAGAACAGTGTTCCTCTTCCTTTTAGAAGCTTTTCTTTGAACGATTTTCACTCACGTTCATTTGAAAGTGTATGAATTTCATGAAATGCTTTTGTGAGAAACACAGACGTGTTTCTGAGAAAAGAGGATTCGTTGTTTGGGATGTATCAAAGTATCGTTAGAATTGAGAACAGTGTTCCTCTTCCCCTTAGAAGCTTTACTTTGAAAGATAATCTCGTTCTTTTGAGAGTGTATGAATTTCATGAAATGCTTTTGTGAGAAACACAGATGTGTTTCTGTGAAAAAAAGAATCGTTGTTTGGGTTGTATCAAAGTATGGTTAGAATTGAGAACAGTGTTCCTCTTCCGTTTAGAAGCTTTACTTTGAAAGATATTCACATTAATCTGAAAGTGTATGAATTTCATGAAATGCTTTTGTGAGAATCTCCCATGTGTTTCTCTGAAAAGAAGATTCATAGTTTGAGATATATCAAAGTATTGTTAGAATTGAGAACAGTGTTCCTCTTCTGTTTAGAAGCTTTACTTTGAGAGATATTCACATTCATCTGAAAGTGTATGAATTTCATGAAATGCTTTTGTAAGAAACGTAGACGTGATTGTGTGAAAAGAAGATTCGTTGTGTGGGATGATTCACAGTATTGTTAGAATTGAGAACAGTGTTCCTCTTCCGTTTTGAAGCTTTACTTTGAAAGATAATCTCGTTCTTTTGAAAGTGTATGAATTTAATGAAATGCTTTTGTGAGAAACACAGACGTGTTTATGTGAAAAGAAGATTCGTTGTTTGGGATGTATCAAAGTATTGTTAGAATTTAGAACAGTGGTTAGGGTTAGGATTAGGGTTAGGGTCTGGGTTAGGGTTAGGGTTAGGGTTAGGGTTTAGGGATATGGTTCGGGTTAGGGTTAGGGTTACGATTAGGGTTAGGGTTAGGGTTATGGTTTAGGGTTTAGGGTTAGGGTTAGGGTTAGTGTTAGCGGTAAAAAAAAAGAATTTAGAACAGGGTTCCTCCTCCCCTTAGAAGCTTTACTTTGAAAGATAATCTCGTTCTTTTGAAAGTGTATGAATTTCATGAAATGCTTTTGTGAGAAACACAGACGTATTTCTGTGAAAAGAAGATTCGTTGTTTGGGATGTATCAAAGTATGGTTAGAATTGAGAACAGTGTTCCTCTTCCTTTTAGAAGCTTTTCTTTGAACGATTTTCACTCACGTTCATTTGAAAGTGTATGAATTTCATGAAATGCTTTTGTGAGAAACACAGACGTGTTTCTGAGAAAAGAGGATTCGTTGTTTGGGATGTATCAAAGTATCGTTAGAATTGAGAACAGTGTTCCTCTTCCCCTTAGAAGCTTTACTTTGAAAGATAATCTCGTTCTTTTGAGAGTGTATGAATTTCATGAGATGCTTTTGTGAGAAACACAGATGTGTTTCTGTGAAAAAAAGAATCGTTGTTTGGGATGTATCAAAGTATGGTTAGAATTGAGAACAGTGTTCCTCTTCCCCTTAGAAGCTTTACTTTGAAAGATAATCTCGTTCTTTTGAGAGTGTATGAATTTCATGAAATGCTTTTGTAAGAAACGTAGACGTGATTGTGAGAAAGGAAGATTCGTTGTTTGGGATGTATCAAAGTATCCTTAGAATTGAGAACAGTGTTCCTCTTACGTTTTGAAGCTTTACTTTGAAAGATAATCTCGTTCTTTTGAGAGTGTATGAATTTCATGAAATGCTTTTGTAAGAAATATAGACGTGATTGTGTGAAAAGAAGATTCGTTGTGTGGGATGTTTCACAGTATTGTTAGAATTGAGAACAGTGTTCCTCTTACGTTTTGAAGCTTTACTTTGAAAGATAATCTCGTTCTTTTGAAAGTGTATGAATTTCATGAAATGCTTTTGTGAGAAACACAGACGTGTTTCTGAGAAAAGAGGATTCGTTGTTTGGGATGTATCAAAGTATCGTTAGAATTGAGAACAGTGTTCCTCTTCCCCTTAGAAGCTTTACTTTGAAATATAATCTCGTTCTTTTGAAAGTGTATGAATTTCATGAAATGCTTTTGTGAGAAACACAGACGTGTTTCTGTGAAAAGAAAAAAAGTTGTTTGGGATGTATCAAAGTATGGTGAGAATTGAGAACAGTGTTCCTCTTCCGTTTAGAAGCTTTACTTTGAAAGATATTCACATTCATCTGAAAGTGTATGAATTTCATGAAATGCTTTTGTGAGAATCTCCCTTGTGTTTCTCTGAAAAGAAGATTCATAGTTTGGGATATATCAAAGTATTGGTAGAATTGAGAACATTGTTCCTCTTCTGTTTAGAAGCTTTACTTTGAGAGATATTCACATTCATCTGAAAGTGTATGAATTTCATGAAATGCTTTTGTAAGAAACGTAGACGTGATTGTGTGAAAAGAAGATTCGTTGTGTGGGATGTTTCACAGTATTGTTAGAATTGAGAACAGTGTTCCTCTTACGTTTTGAAGCTTTACTTTGAAAGATAATCTCGTTCTTTTGAAAGTGTATGAATTTAATGAAATGCTTTTGTGAGAAACACAGACGTGTTTATGTGAAAAGAAGATTCGTTGTTTGGGATGTATCAAAGTATTGTTAGAATTGAGAACAGTGTTCCTCTTCTAGAAGCTTTACTTTGAAAGATAGTCTCGTTTTTTTGAAAGTGTATGAATTTCATGAAATGCTTCTGTGAGAAACACAGATGTGTTTCTGTGAAATGAAGATTCATAGTTTGGGTTGTATCAAAATATTGTTAGATTCAAGAACAGTGTTCCTCTTCTGTTTAGAAGCTTTACTTTGAGAGATATTCACATTCATCTGAAAGTGTATGAATTTCATGAAATGCTTTTGTAAGAAATATAGACGTGTTTCTGTGAAAAGAAGATTCGTTATTTGGGATGTATCAAAGTATTGTTAGAATTTAGAACAGTGGTTAGGGTTAGAATTAGGGTTAGGGTCTGGGTTAGGGTTAGGGTTAGGGTTAGGGTTTAGGGATATGGTTCGGGTTAGGGTTAGGGTTACGATTAGGGTTAGGGTTAGGGTTATGGTTTAGGGTTTAGGGTTAGGGTTAGGGTTAGTGTTAGGGGTAAAAAAAAAAGAATTTAGAACAGGGTTCCTCTTCCCCTTAGAAGCTTTACTTTGAAAGATAATCTCGTTCTTTTGAAAGTGTATGAATTTCATGAAATGCTTTTGTGAGAAACACAGACGTATTTTGTGAAAAGAAGATTCGTTGTTTGGGATGTATCAAAGTATGGTTAGAATTGAGAACAGTGTTCCTCTTCCTTTTAGAAGCTATTCTTTGAACGATTTTCACATTCATCTGAAAGTGTATGAATTTCATGAAATGCTTTTGTGAGAATCTCCCATGTGTTTCTCTGAAAAGAAGATTCATAGTTTGGGATATATCAAAGTATTGTTAGAATTGAGAACATTGTTCCTCTTCTGTTTAGAAGCTTTACTTTGAGAGATATTCACATTCATCTGAAAGTGTATGAATATCATGAAATGCTTTTGTAAGAAACGTAGACGTGATTGTGTGAAAAGAAGATTCGTTGTTTGGGATGTATCAAAGTATGGTTAGAATTGAGAACAGTGTTCCTCTTCCGTTTAGAAGCTTTACTTTGAAAGATATTCACATTCATCTGAAAGTGTATGAATTTCATGAAATGCTTTTGTGAGAATCTTCCCTGTGTTTCTCTGAAAAGAAGATTCATAGTTTGGGTTATATCAAAGTATTGTTAGAATTGAGAACATTGTTCCTCTTCTGTTTAGAAGCTTTACTTTGAGAGATATTCACATTCATCTGAAAGTGTATGAATTTCATGAAATGCTTTTGTAAGAAACGTAGACGTGATTTTGTGAAAAGAAGATTCGTTGTGTGGGATGTTTCACAGTATTGTTAGAATTGAGAACAGTGTTCCTCTTACGTTTTGAAGCTTTACTTTGAAAGATAATCTCGTTCTTTTGAAAGTGTATGAATTTAATGAAATGCTTTTGTGAGAAACACAGACGTGTTTATGTGAAAAGAAGATTCGTTGTTTGGGATGTATCAAAGTATTGTTAGAATTGAGAACAGTGTTCATCTTCCCCTTAGAAGCTTTACTTTGAGAGATATTCACATTCATCTGAAAGTGTATGAATTTCATGAAATGCTTTTGTAAGAAACATAGACATGTTTCTGTGAAAAGAAGATTCGTTGTTTGGGATGTATCAAAGTATTGTTAGAATTTAGAACAGTGGTTAGGGTTAGGATTAGGGTTAGGGTCTGGGTTAGGGTTAGGGTTAGGGTTAGGGTTAGGGTTTAGGGATATGGTTCGGGTTAGGGTTAGGGTTACGATTAGGGTTACGGTTAGGGTTATGGTTTAGGGTTTAGGGTTAGGGTTAGGGTTAGTGTTAGTGGTAAAAAAAAGAATTTAGAACAGGGTTCCTCTTCCCCTTAGAAGCTTTACTTTGAAAGATAATCTCGTTCTTTTGAAAGTGTATGAATTTCATGAAATGCTTTTGTGAAACACAGACGTATTTCTGTGAAAAGAAGATTCGTTGTTTGGGATGTATCAAAGTATTGTTAGAATTGAGAACAGTGTTCCTCTTCTGTTTAGAAGCTTTTCTTTGAAAGATATTCACATTCATCTGAAAGTGTATGAATTTCATGAAATGCTTTTGTAAGAAACGTAGACGTGATTGTGTGAAAAGAAGATTCGTTGTGTGGGATGTTTCACAGTATTGTTAGAATTGAGAACAGTGTTCCTCTTACGTTTTGAAGCTTTACTTTGAAAGATAATCTCGTTCTTTTGAAAGTGTATGAATTTAATGAAATGCTTTTGTGAGAAACACAGACGTGTTTATGTGAAAAGAAGATTCGTTGTTTGGGATGTATCAAAGTATTGTTAGAAATGAGAACAGTGTTCCTCTTCCCCTTAGAAGCTTTACTTTGAAAGATAGTCTCGTTCTTTTGAAAGTGTATGAATTTCATGAAATGCTTTTGTGAGAAACACAGATGTGTTTCTGTGAAAAGAAGATTCGTAGTTTGGGTTGTATCAAAATATTGTTAGAATTGAGAACAGTGTTCCTCTTCTGTTTAGAAGCTTTACTTTGAGAGATATTCACATTCATCTGAAAGTGTATGAATTCCATAAAATGCTTTTGTAAGAAACATAGAAGTGTTTCTGTGAAAAGAAGATTCATAGTTTGGGATATATCAAAGTATTGGTAGAATTGAGAACATTGTTCCTCTTCTGTTTAGAAGCTTTACTTTGAGAGATATTCACATTCATCTGAAAGTGTATGAATTTCATGAAATGCTTTTGTAAGAAACGTAGACGTGATTGTGTGAAAAGAAGATTCGTTGTGTGGGATGTTTCACAGTATTGTTAGAATTGAGAACAGTGTTCCTCTTACGTTTTGAAGCTTTACTTTGAAAGATAATCTCGTTCTTTTGAAAGTGTATGAATTTAATGAAATGCTTTTGTGAGAAACACAGACGTGTTTATGTGAAAAGAAGATTCGTTGTTTGGGATGTATCAAAGTATTGTTAGAATTGAGAACAGTGTTCCTCTTCTAGAAGCTTTACTTTGAAAGATAGTCTCGTTTTTTTGAAAGTGTATGAATTTCATGAAATGCTTCTGTGAGAAACACAGATGTGTTTCTGTGAAAAGAAGATTCATAGTTTGGGTTGTATCAAAATATTGTTAGATTTGAGAACAGTGTTCCTCTTCTGTTTAGAAGCTTTACTTTGAGAGATATTCACATTCATCTGAAAGTGTATGAATTTCATGAAATGCTTTTGTAAGAAATATAGACGTGTTTCTGTGAAAAGAAGATTCGTTATTTGGGATGTATCAAAGTATTGTTAGAATTTAGACAGTGGTTAGGGTTAGAATTAGGGTTAGGGTCTGGGTTAGGGTTAGGGTTAGGGTTAGGGTTTAGGGATATGGTTCGGGTTAGGGTTAGGGTTACGATTAGGGTTAGGGTTAGGGTTATGGTTTAGGGTTTAGGGTTAGGGTTAGGGTTAGGGTTAGTGTTAGGGGTAAAAAAAAAAGAATTTAGAACAGGGTTCCTCTTCCCCTTAGAAGCTTTACTTTGAAAGATAATCTCGTTCTTTTGAGAGTGTATGAATTTCATGAAATGCTTTTGTTAGAAACGTAGACGTGATTGTGAGAAAGGAAGATTCGTTGTTTGGGATGTATCAAAGTATCGTTAGAATTGAGAACAGTGTTCCTCTTCCCCTTAGAAGCTTTACTTTGAAAGATAATCTCGTTCTTTTGAGAGTGTATGAATTTCATGAAATGCTTTTGTGAGAAACACAGACGTGTTTCTGTGAAAAGAAGAATCGTTGTTTGGGATGTATCAAAGTATGGTGAGAATTGAGAACAGTGTTCCTCTTCCGTTTAGAAGCTTTACTTTGAAAGATATTCACATTCATCTGAAAGTGTATGAATTTCATGAAATGCTTTTGTGAGAATCTCCCATGTGTTTCTCTGAAAAGAAGATTCATAGTTTGGGATATATCAAAGTATTGTTAGAATTGAGAACATTGTTCCTCTTCTGTTTAGAAGCTTTACTTTGAGAGATATTCACATTCATCTGAAAGTGTATGAATTTCATGAAATGCTTTTGTAAGAAACGTAGACGTGATTGTGTGAAAAGAAGATTCGTTGTTTGGGATGTATCAAAGTATGGTGAGAATTGAGAACAGTGTTCCTCTTCCGTTTAGAAGCTTTACTTTGAAAGATATTCACATTCATCTGAAAGTGTATGAATTTCATGAAATGCTTTTGTGAGAATCTTCCCTGTGTTTCTCTGAAAAGAAGATTCATAGTTTGGTTTATATCAAAGTATTGTTAGAATTGAGAACATTGTTCCTCTTCTGTTTAGAAGCTTTACTTTGAGAGATATTCACATTCATCTGAAAGTGTATGAATTTCATGAAATGCTTTTGTAAGAAACGTAGACGTGATTGTGTGAAAAGAAGATTCGTTGTGTGGGATGTTTCACAGTATTGTTAGAATTGAGAACAGTGTTCCTCTTCCCCTTAGAAGCTTTACTTTGAGAGATATTCACATTCATCTGAAAGTGTATGAATTTCATGAAATGCTTTTGTAAGAAACATAGACGTGTTTCTGTGAAAAGAAGATTCGTTGTTTGGAATGTATCAAAGTATTGTTAGAATTTAGAACAGTGGTTAGGGTTAGGATTAGGGTTAGGGTCTGGGTTAGGGTTAGGGTTAGGGTTAGGGTTTAGGGATATGGTTCGGGTTAGGGTTAGGGTTACGATTAGGGTTAGGGTTAGGGTTATGGTTTAGGGTTTAGGGTTAGGGTTTGGGTTAGTGTTAGTGGTAAAAAAAAGAATTTAGAACAGGGTTCCTCTTCCCCTTAGAAGCTTTACTTTGAAAGATAATCTCGTTCTTTTGAAAGTGTATGAATTTCATGAAATGCTTTTGTGAAACACAGACGTATTTCTGTGAAAAGAAGATTCGTTGTTTGGGATGTATCAAAGTATGGTTAGAATTGAGAACAGTGTTCCTCTTCTGTTTAGAAGCTTTTCTTTGAAAGATATTCACATTCATCTGAAAGTGTATGAATTTCATGAAATGCTTTTGTAAGAAACGTAGACGTGATTGTGTGAAAAGAAGATTCGTTGTGTGGGATGTTTCACAGTATTGTTAGAATTGAGAACAGTGTTCCTCTTACGTTTTGAAGCTTTACTTTGAAAGATAATCTCGTTCTTTTGAAAGTGTATGAATTTAATGAAATGCTTTTGTGAGAAACACAGACGTGTTTATGTGAAAAGAAGATTCGTTGTTTGGGATGTATCAAAGTATTGTTAGAATTGAGAACAGTGTTCCTCTTCTAGAAGCTTTACTTTGAAAGATAGTCTCGTTCTTTTGAAAGTGTATGAATTTCATGAAATGCTTTTGTAAGAAACGTAGACGTGATTGTGTGAAAAGAAGATTCGTTGTGTGGGATGTTTCACAGTATTGTTAGAATTGAGAACAGTGTTCCTCTTACGTTTTGAAGCTTTACTTTGAAAGATAATCTCGTTCTTTTGAAAGTGTATGAATTTCATGAAATGCTTTTGTGAGAAACACAGACGTGTTTATGTGAAAAGAAGATTCGTTGTTTGGGATGTATCAAAGTATTGTTAGAATTGAGAACAGTGTTCCTCTTCTAGAAGCTTTACTTTGAAAGATAGTCTCGTTTTTTTGAAAGTGTATGAATTTCATGAAATGCTTCTGTGAGAAACACAGATGTGTTTCTGTGAAAAGAAGATTCATAGTTTGAGTTGTATCAAAATATTGTTAGATTTGAGAACAGTGTTCCTCTTCTGTTTAGAAGCTTTACTTTGAGAGATATTCACATTCATCTGAAAGTGTATGAATTTCATGAAATGCTTTTGTAAGAAATATAGACGTGTTTCTGTGAAAAGAAGATTCGTTATTTGGGATGTATCAAAGTATTGTTAGAATTTAGAACAGTGGTTAGGGTTAGAATTAGGGTTAGGGTCTGGGTTAGGGTTAGGGTTAGGGTTAGGGTTTAGGGATATGGTTCAGGTTAGGGTTAGGGTTACGATTAGGGTTAGGGTTAGGGTTATGGTTTAGGGTTTAGGGTTAGGGTTAGGGTTAGGGTTAGTGTTAGGGGTAAAAAAAAAAGAATTTAGAACAGGGTTCCTCTTCCCCTTAGAAGCTTTACTTTGAAAGATAATCTCGTTCTTTTGAAAGTGTATGAATTTCATGAAATGCTTTTGTGAGAAACACAGACGTATTTCTGTGAAAAGAAGATTCGTTGTTTGGGATGTATCAAAGTATGGTTAGAATTGAGAACAGTGTTCCTCTTCCTTTTAGAAGCTTTTCTTTGAACGATTTTCACATTCATCTGAAAGTGTATGAATTTCATGAAATGCTTTTGTGAGACTCTCCCATGTGTTTCTCTGAAAAGTAGATTCATTGCTTGGGATATATCAAAGAATTGTTAGAATTGAGAACAGTGTTCCTCGTCTGTTTAGAAGCTTTACTTTGAGAGATATTCACATTCATCTGAAAGTGTATGAATTTCATGAAATGCTTTTGTTAGAAACGTAGACGTGATTGTGAGAAAGGAAGATTCGTTGTTTGGGATGTATCAAAGTATCCTTAGAATTGAGAACAGTGTTCCTCTTCCCCTTAGAAGCTTTACTTTGAAAGATAATCTAGTTCTTTTGTAATTGTATGAATTTCATGAAATGCTTTTGTGAGAAACACAGACGTGTTTCTGAGAAAAGAGGATTCGTTGTTTGGGATGTATCAAAGTATCGTTAGAATTGAGAACAGTGTTCCTCTTCCCCTTAGAAGCTTTACTTTGAAAGATAATCTCGTTCTTTTGAGAGTGTATGAATTTCATGAAATGCTTTTGTGAGAAACACAGACGTGTTTCTGTGAAAAGAAGAATCGTTGTTTGGGATGTATCAAAGTATGGTGAGAATTGAGAACAGTGTTCCTCTTCCGTTTAGAAGCTTTACTTTGAAAGATATTCACATTCATCTGAAAGTGTATGAATATCATGAAATGCTTTTGTGAGAATCTCCCATGTGTTTCTCTGAAAAGAAGATTCATAGTTTGGGATATATCAAAGTATTGTTAGAATTGAGAACATTGTTCCTCTTCTGTTTAGAAGCTTTACTTTGAGAGATATTCACATTCATCTGAAAGTGTATGAATTTCATGAAATGCTTTTGTAAGAAACGTAGACGTGATTGTGTGAAAAGAAGATTCGTTGTGTGGGATGTTTCACAGTATTGTTCGAATTGAGAACAGTGTTCCTCTTACGTTTTGAAGCTTTACTTTGAAAGATAATCTCGTTCTTTTGAAAGTGTATGAATTTCATGAAATGCTTTTGTGAGAAACACAGACGTATTTCTGTGAAAAGAAGATTCGTTGTTTGGGATGTATCAAAGTATGGTTAGAATTGAGCACAGTGTTCCTCTTCCTTTTAGAATCTTTTCTTTGAAAGATAATCTCGTTCTTTTGAAAGTGTATGAATTTCATGAAATGCTTTTGTGAGAAACACAGACGTGTTTATGTGAAAAGAAGATTCGTTGTTTGGGATGTATCAAAGTATTGTTAGAATTGAGAACAGTGTTCCTCTTCTAGAAGCTTTACTTTGAAAGATAGTCTCGTTCTTTTGAAAGTGTATGAATTTCATGAAATGCTTTTGTGAGAATCTCCCATGTGTTTCTCTGAAAAGAAGATTCATTGCTTGGGATATATCAAAGTATTGTTAGAATTGAGAAGTGTTCCTCTTCTGTTTAGAATCTTTACTTTGAGAGATATTCACATTCATCTGAAAGTGTATGAATTTCATGAAATGCTTTTGTAAGAAACATAGACGTGTTTCTGTGAAAAGAAGATTCGTTGTTTGGGATGTATCAAAGTATTGTTAGAAATGAGAACAGTGTTCCTCTTCCCCTTAGAAGCTTTACTTTGAAAGATAGTCTCGTTCTTTTGAAAGTGTATGAATTTCATGAAATGCTTTTGTGAGAAACACAGATGTGTTTCTGTGAAAAGAAGATTCGTAGTTTGGGTTGTATCAAAATATTGTTAGAATTGAGAACAGTGTTCCTCTTCTGTTTAGAAGCTTTACTTTGAGAGATATTCACATTCATCTGAAAGTGTATGAATTCCATAAAATGCTTTTGTAAGAAACATAGAAGTGTTTCTGTGAAAAGAAGATTCGTTGTTTGGGATGTATCAAAGTATTGTTAGAATTTAGAACAGTGGTTAGGGTTAGGATTAGGGTTAGGGTCTGAGTTAGCGTTAGGGTTAGGGTTAGGGTTTAGGGATATGGTTCGGGTTAGGGTTAGGGTTACGATTAGTGTTAGGGTTAGGGTCATTGTTTAGGGTTTAGGGTTAGGGTTAGGGTTAGGGTTAGTGTTAGGGGTAAAAAAAAAGAATTTAGAACAGGGTTCCTCTTCCCCTTAGAAGCTTTACTTTGAAAGATAATCTCGTTCTTTTGAAAGTGTATGAATTTCATGAAATGCTTTTGTGAGAAACACAGACGTATTTCTGTGAAAAGAAGATTCGTTGTTTGGGATGTATCAAAGTATGGTTAGAATTATGAACAATGTTCCTCTTCCTTTTAGAAGCTTTTCTTTGAACGATTTTCACATTCATCTGAAAGTGTATGAATTTCATGAAATGCTTTTGTAAGAAACGTAGACGTGATTGTGTGAAAAGAAGATTCGTTGTGTGGGATGTTTCACAGTATTGTTAGAATTGAGAACAGTGTTCCTCTTACGTTTTGAAGCTTTACTTTGAAAGATAATCTCGTTCTTTTGAAAGTGTATGAATTTCATGAAATGCTTTTGTGAGAAACACAGATGTGTTTCTGTGAAAAGAAGATTCATAGTTTGGGTTGTATCAAAATATTGTTAGATTTGAGAACAGTGTTCCTCTTCTGTTTAGAAGCTTTACTTTGAGAGATATTCACATTCATCTGAAAGTGTATGAATTTCATGAAATGCTTTTGTGAGACTCTCCCATGTGTTTCTCTGAAAAGTAGATTCATTGCTTGGGATATATCAAAGAATTGTTAGAATTGAGAACAGTGTTCCTCTTCTGTTTAGAAGCTTTACTTTGAGAGATATTCACATTCATCTGAAAGTGTATGAATTTCATGAAATGCTTTTGTTAGAAACGTAGACGTGATTGTGAGAAAGGAAGATTCGTTGTTTGGGATGTATCAAAGTATCCTTAGAATTGAGAACAGTGTTCCTCTTCCCCTTAGAAGCTTTACTTTGAAAGATAATCTAGTTCTTTTGTAA
>JAQJZF010000030.1:322500-325000 GCA_028537955.1 Microtus californicus
AGGGTTAGGGTTGGGGTTAGGGTTAGGGTTAGGGTTAGGGTTAGGTTGGTTGGGGGGTTAGGGTTAGGGTAAGGGTTAGGGTTAGGTTTACGTTTAGGGTTAGGGTTAGGTTTAGGGTTAGGGTTGTTAGGGGGGTTAGGGTTAGGGTTAGGTTTAGGGTTAGCGTTGTTAGGGGGGTTAGGGTTAGGGTTTGGGGTAGGGTTAGGGTTGTTAGGGGGGTTAGGGTTAGGGTTAGGGTTAGGGTTAAATTTAGGGTTAGGGTTAGGGTTAGGGTTAGGGTTTAGGGTTTAGGGTTAGGGTTAGGGTTAGGGGTAAATAAAGAATTTAGAACAGTGTTCCTCTTCCCCTTAGAAGCTTTACTTTGAATGATAATCTCGTTCTTTTGAAAGTGTATGAATTTCATGAAATGCGTTTGTGAGAAACACAGACGTGTTTCTGTGAAAAGAAGAATCGTTGTTTGGGATGTATCAAAGTATGGTTAGAATTGAGAACAGTGTTCCTCTTCCTTTTAGAAGCTTTTCTTTGAAAGATATTCACATTCATCTGAAAGTGTATGAATTTCATGAAATGCTTTTGTGAGAATCTCCCATGTGTTTCTCTCAAAAGAAGATTCATTGCTTGGGATATATCAAAGTATTGTTAGAATTGAGGACAGTGTTCCTCTTCTGTTTAGAATCTTTACTTTGAGAGATATTCACATTCATCTGAAAGTGTATGAATTTCATGAAATGCTTTTTTAAGAAACGTAGACGTGATTGTGAGAAAAGAAGATTCGTTGTGTGGGATGTTTCACAGTATTGTTAGAATTGGGAACAGTGATCCTCTTACGTTTTGAAGCTTTACTTTGAAAGATAATCTCGTTCTTTTGAAAGTGTATGAATATCATGAAATGCTTTTGTGAGAAACACAGACGTGTTTCTGTGAAAAGAAGATTCGTTGTTTGGGATGTATCAAAGTATTGTTAGAATTTAGAAAAGTGGTTAGGGTTAGGATTAGGGTTAGGGTCTGGGTTAGGGTTAGGGTTAGGGTTAGGGTTAGGGTTAGGGTTAGGGTTTAGGGATATGGTTCGGGGTAGGGTTAGGGTTACGATTAGTGTTAGGGTTAGGGTTATGGTTTAGGGTTTAGGGTTAGGGTTAGGGTTAGGGTTAGTGTTAGGGGTAAAAAAAAAGAATTTAGAACAGGGTTCCTCTTCCCCTTAGAAGCTTTACTTTGAAAGATAATCTCGTTCTTTTGAAAGTGTATGAATTTCATGAAATGCTTTTGTGAGAAACACAGACGTATTTCTGTGAAAAGAAA
This sequence comes from Microtus californicus, assembly GCA_028537955.1. Classification (NCBI taxonomy): domain Eukaryota; kingdom Metazoa; phylum Chordata; class Mammalia; order Rodentia; family Cricetidae; genus Microtus; species Microtus californicus. The sequence continues at coordinate 323,797 of JAQJZF010000030.1, forward strand.
TTTCGTTGTTTGGGATGTATCAAAGTATGGTTAGAATTGAGAACAGTGTTCCTCTTCCTTTTAGAAGCTTTACTTTGAAAGATAATCTCGTTCTTTTGAAAGTGTATGAATTTAATGAAATGCTTTTGTGAGAAACACAGACGTGTTTATGTGAAAAGAAGATTCGTTGTTTGGGATGTATCAAAGTATTGTTAGAATTGAGAACAGTGTTCCTCTTCCCCTTAAAAGCTTTACTTTGAAAGATAATCTCGTTCTTTTGAAAGTGTATGAATTTCATGAAATGCTTTTGTGAGAAACACAGACGTATTTCTGTGAAAAGAAGATTCGTTGTTTGGGATGTATCAAAGTATGGTTAGAATTGAGAACAGTGTTCCTCTTCCTTTTAGAAGCTTTACTTTGAGAGATATTCACATTCATCTGAAAGTGTATGAATTTCATGAAATGCTTTTGTAAGAAACGTAGACGTGATTGTGAGAAAAGAAGATTCGTTGTGTGGGATGTTTCACAGTATTGTTAGAATTGGGAACAGTGTTCCTCTTCCGTTTTGAAGCTTTACTTTGAAAGATAATCACGTTCATTTGAAAGTGTATGAATTTCATGAAATGCTTTTGTGAGAAACACAGACGTGTTTCTGAGAAAAGAGGATTCGTTGTTTGGGATGTATCAAAGTATCGTTAGAAATGAGAACAGTGTTCCTCTTCCGTTTAGAAGCTTTACTTTGAAAGATAATCTCGTTCTTTTGAGAGTGTATGAATTTCATGAAATGCTTTTGTGAGAAACACAGACGTGTTTCTGAGAAAAGAGGATTCGTTGTTTGGGATGTATCAAAGTATCGTTAGAATTGAGAACAGTGTTCCTCTTCCCCTTAGAAGATTTACTTTGAAAGATAATCTCGTTCTTTTGAGAGTGAATGAATTTCATGAAATGCTCTTGTGAGAAACACAGACGTGTTTTGCTGAAAAGAAGAATCGTTGTTTGGGATGTATCAAAGTATGGTTAGAATTGAGAACAGTGTTCCTCTTCCGTTTAGAAGCTTTACTTTGAAAGATATTCACATTCATCTGAAAGTGTATGAATTTCATGAAATGCTTTTGTGAGAATCTCCCATGTGTTTCTCTGAAAAGAAGATTCATAGTTTGGGATATATCAAAGTATTGTTAGAATTGAGAACATTGTTCCTCTTCTGTTTAGAAGCTTTAATTTG
>JAQJZF010000030.1:345000-350000 GCA_028537955.1 Microtus californicus
AACAGTGGTTAGGGTTAGGATTAGGGTTAGGGTCTGGGTTAGGGTTAGGGTTAGGGTAAGGGTTAGGGTTTAGAGATATGGTTCGGGTTAGGGTTAGGGTTACGATTAGGGTTAGGGTTAGGGTAAGGGTTAGGGTTAAAAAAAAGAATTTAGAACAGTGTTCCTCTTCCTCTTAGAAGCTTTACTTTGAAAGATAATCTCGTTCTTTTGTAAGTGTATGAATTTCATGAAATGCTTTTGTGAGAAACACAGACGTATTTCTGTGAAAAGAAGATTCGTTGTTTTGGATGTATCAATGTATGGTTAGAATTGAGAACAGTGTTCCTCTTCCTTTTAGATGCTTTTCTTTGAAAGATATTCACATTCATCTGAAAGTGTAAGAATTTCATGAAATGCTTTTGTGAGAATCTCCCATGTGTTTCTCTGAAAAGAAGATTCATTGCTTGGGATATTTCAAAGTATTCTTGGAATTGAGAACAGTGTTCCTCTTCTGTTTAGAAGCTTTACTTTGAGAGATATTCACATTCATCTGATAATGTATGAATTTCATTAAATGCTTTTGTAAGAAACATAGACGTGTTTCTGTGTAAAGAAGAATCGTTTTTTGGGATGTATCAAAGTATTGTTCGAATTGAGAACAGTGTTCCTCTTCCCCTTAGAAGCTTTACTTTGAAAGATATTCACATTCATCTGAAAGTGTATGAATTTCAGGAAATGCTTTTGTAAGAAACGTAGGCGTGATTGTGTGAAAAGAAGATTCGTTGTGTGGGATGTTTCACAGTATTGTTAGAATTGAGAACAGTGTTCCTCTTACGTTTTGAAGCTTTACTTTGAAAGATAATCTCGTTCTTTTGAAAGTGTATGAATTTAATGAAATGCTTTTGTGAGAAACACAGACGTGTTTATGTGAAAAGAAGATTCGTTGTTTGGGATGTATCAAAGTATTGTTAGAAATGAGAACAGTGTTCCTCTTCCCCTTAGAAGCTTTACTTTGAAAGATAGTCTCGTTCTTTTGAAAGAGATTCGTAGTTTGGGTTGTATCAAAATATTGTTAGAATTGAGAACAGTGTTCCTCTTCTGTTTAGAAGCTTTACTTTGAGAGATATTCACATACATCTGAAAGTGTATGAATTTCATGAAATGCTTTTGTAAGAAACATAGACGTGTTTCTGTGAAAAGAAGATTCGTTGTTTGGGATGTATCAAAGTATTGTTAGAATTTAGAACAGTGGTTAGGGTTAGGATTAGGGTTAGGGTCTGGGTTAGAGTTAGGGTTAGGGTAAGGGTTAGGGTTTAGGGATATGGTTCGAGTTAGGGTTAGGGTTACGATTAGGGTTAGGGTTAGGGTAAGGGTTAGGGTTAGGGTTAGTGTTTGGGTTAGAGTTAGGGTTAGGGTTAGGGTTAGGGTTTGAGTTAGGTTTAGGGTTAGGGTTAGGGTTAGGGTAGGGTTAGGGTTAGGGTTAGGGTTAGGGTTAGGGTTAGGGTTTAGGTTTAGGGTTAGGGTTAGGGTTAGGATTAGGGTTAGGGTTAGGGCTAGTGTTAGGGTTAGGGTTAGGGTTAGGGTTAGGGTTAAAAAAAAGAATTTAGAACAGTGTTCCTCTTCCTCTTAGAAGCTTTACTTTGAGAGATATTCACATTCATCTGAAAGTGTATGAATTTCATTAAATGCTTTTGTAAGAAACGTAGACGTGATAGTGAGAAAAGAAGATTCGTTGTGTGGGATGTTTCACATTATTGTTAGAATTGGGAACAGTGTTCCTCTTACGTTTTGAAGCTTTACTTTCAAAGATAATCACGTTCTTTTTAGAGTATATGAATTTAATGAAATGCTTTTGTGAGAAACACAGACGTGTTTCTGTGAAAAGAAGAATCGTTGTTTGGGATGTATCAAAGTATGGTTAGAATTGAAAACAGTGTTCCTCTTCCTTTTAGAAGCTTTACTTTGAGAGATATTCACATTCATCTGAAAGTGTATGAATTTCATGAAATGCTTTTGTAAGAAACGTAGACGTGATTGTGAGAAAAGAAGATTCGTTGTGTGGGATGTTTCACAGTATTGTTAGAATTGGGAACAGTGTTCCTCTGACGTTTTGAAGCTTTACTTTGAAAGATAATCACGTTCATTTGAAAGTGTATGAATTTCATGAAATGCTTTTGTGAGAAACACAGACGTGTTTCTGAGAAAAGAGGATTCGTTGTTTGGGATGTATCAAAGTATCGTTAGAAATGAGAACAGTGTTCGTCTTCCCCTTAGAAGCTTTACTTTGAAAGATAATCTCGTTCTTTTGAGAGTGTATGAATTTCATGAAATGCTTTTGTGAGAAACACAGACGTATTTCTGTGAAAAGAAGATTCGTTGTTTGGGATGTATCAAAGTATGGTTAGAATTGAGAACAGTGTTCCTCTTCCTTTTAGAAGCTTTTCTTTGAAAGATATTCACATTCATCTGAAACTGTATTAATTTCATGAAATGCTTTTGTGAGAATCTCCCATGTGTTTCTCTGAAAAGTAGATTCATTGCTTGGGATATATCAAAGTATTGTTAGAATTGAGAACAGTGTTCCTCTTCTGTTTAGAAGCTTTACTTTGAGAGATATTCACATTCATCTGAAAGTGTATGAATTTCATGAAATGCTTTTGTAAGAAACGTAGACGTGATTGTGAGAAAAGAAGATTCGTTGTGTGGGATGTTTCATAGTATTGTTAGAATTGGGAACAGTGTTCCTCTTACGTTTTGAAGCTTTACTTTGAAAGATAATCACGTTCATTTGAAAGTGTATGAATTTCATGAAATGCTTTTGTGAGAAACACAGACGTGTTTCTGAGAAAAGAGGATTCGTTGTTTGGGATGTATCAAAGTATCGTTAGAAATGAGAACAGTGTTCCTCTTCCCCTTAGAAGCTTTAGTTTGAAAGATAATCTCGTTCTTTTGAGAGTGTATAAATTTCATGAAATGCTTTTGTGAGAAACACAGACGTGTTTCTGTGAAAAGAAGAATCGTTGTTTGGGATGTATCAAAGTATGGTTAGAATTGAGAACAGTGTTCCTCTTCCGTTTAGAAGCTTTACTTTGAAAGATATTCACATTCATCTGAAAGTGTATGAATTTCATGAAATGCTTTTGTGAGAATCTCCCATGTGTTTCTCTGAAAAGAAGATTCATAGTTTGGGATATATCAAAGTATTGTTAGAATTGAGAACATTGTTCCTCTTCTGTTTAGAAGCTTTACTTTGAGAGATATTCACATTCATCTGAAAGTGAATGAATTTCATGAAATGCTTTTGTAAGAAACGTAGACATGTTTCTGTGAAAAGAAGATTCGTTGTTTGGGATGTATCAAAGTATTGTTAGAATTTAGAACAGTGGTTAGGGTTAGGATTAGGGTTAGGGTCTGGGTTAGGGTTAGGGTTAGGGTAAGGGTTAGGGTTTAGGGATATGGTTCGGGTTAGGGTTAGGGTTACGATTAGGGTTAGGGTTAGGGTAAGGGTTAGGGTTAGGGTTAGGGTTAGGGTTAGGGTTAGGGTTAGGACTAGTGTTAGGGTTAGGGTTAGGGTTAGGGTTAAAAAAAAGAATTTAGAACAGTGTTCCTCTTCCTCTTAGAAGCTTTACTTTGAAAGATAATCTCGTTCTTTTGAAAGTGTATGAATTTCATGAAATGCTTTTGTGAGAAACACAGACGTATTTCTGTGAAAAGAAGATTCGTTGTTTTGGATGTATCAATGTATGGTTAGAATTGAGAACAGTGTTCCTCTTCCTTTTAGATGCTTTTCTTTGAAAGATATTCACATTCATCTGAAAGTGTTAGAATTTCATGAAATGCTTTTGTGAGAATCTCCCATGTGTTTCTCTGAAAAGAAGATTCATTGCTTGGGATATTTCAAAGTATTCTTGGAATTGAGAACAGTGTTCCTCTTCTGTTTAGAAGCTTTACTTTGAGAGATATTCACATTCATCTGATAATGTATGAATTTCATTAAATGCTTTTGTAAGAAACATAGACGTGTTTCTGTGTAAAGAAGAATCGTTTTTTGGGATGTATCAAAGTATTGTTCGAATTGAGAACAGTGTTCCTCTTCCCTTAGAAGCTTTACTTTGAAAGATATTCACATTCATCTGAAAGTGTATGAATTTCAGGAAATGCTTTTGTAAGAAACGTAGGCGTGATTGTGTGAAAAGAAGATTCGTTGTGTGGGATGTTTCACAGTATTGTTAGAATTGAGAACAGTGTTCCTCTTACGTTTTGAAGCTTTACTTTGAAAGATAATCTCGTTCTTTTGAAAGTGTATGAATTTAATGAAATGCTTTTGTGAGAAACACAGACGTGTTTATGTGAAAAGAAGATTCGTTGTTTGGGATGTATTCAAAGTATTGTTAGAAATGAGAACAGTGTTCCTCTTCCCCTTAGAAGCTTTACTTTGAAAGATAGTCTCGTTCTTTTGAAAGTGTATGAATTTCATGAAATGCTTTTGTGAGAAACACAGATGTGTTTCTGTGAAAAGAAGATTCGTAGTTTGGGTTGTATCAAAATATTGTTAGAATTGAGAACAGTGTTCCTCTTCTGTTTAGAAGCTTTACTTTGAGAGATATTCACATTCATCTGAAAGTGTATGAATTTCATGAAATGCTTTTGTAAGAAACATAGACGTGTTTCTGTGAAAAGAAGATTCGTTGTTTGGGATGTATCAAAGTATTGTTAGAATTTAGAACAGTGGTTAGGGTTAGGATTAGGGTTAGGGTCTGGGTTAGAGTTAGGGTTAGGGTAAGGGTTAGGGTTTAGGGATATGATTCGGGTTAGGGTTAGGGTTACGATTAGGGTTAGGGTTAGGGTAAGGGTTAGGGTTAGGGTTAGGGTTAGGGTTAGGGTTAGGGTTAGGGTTAGGTTTAGTGTTAGGGTAGGGTTAGGGTTAGGGTTAGGGTTAGGGTTAGGGTTAGGGTTAGGGTGAGGGTGAGGGTGAGGGTGAGGGTGAGGGTGAGGGTGAGGGTTAGGGTTAGGGTTAGGGT